>PVKB01005648.1:0-25581 GCA_004027205.1 Ctenodactylus gundi | reverse complement strand
CCTCAGCCTCCTGACTACTGAGATTACAAGCATGCACCACCACATCCTTGGCTTATGTGGTGCTGAGGAATCAAACTCAGGTACTTAGAGCTTGACATAGCAAGTGCTTTAACCACTGAGCCATTCCTCTAGCCCCAATTATTTTTTTTTTTTTTTTTTGAGACAAGGCCTCTGTAGTCCAGGCTGGTTCTGAAGTTATTATTTTAATTAGGATATTAGTCTGCTATTAGGTTGTAAAACAGAATATTTATATTCAACATAGGGAATTGGTATAAAATCTTAATTGTGAAACATTTTTGATGTGTATCATGTGTATACATATTTAGCTGCGGGCTGAATGGTAGAAAGCAGTGGTTTTTATTTGGGATAGCAGTTCTAAAATTAGTAAGAGTTTGTGGGGCTAGAGGAATGTCATAGTGGTTAAAGCACTTGCCTTGAAAGCGCAAGGCCAAGTTTGATTCCCCAGCACCACCTAAAGCTGGTCGTGGTGGCACATGCTTATAACACTTGGGAGGCTGAGGCAGGCAGATTATCCTGAGTCCAAGGCCAGCCTGGCAGCACAGTGAGTTCAGGACCACGCTGGGCTACAGAGTGAGACCCTGTCTCAAAAAAACAAGATAAAACAAACAGTTAAGAGTTGATAAATAAATGATTTTTGGGATCTTTTCATTGAAGCTTTCACTGAGTAGTGCAGTGTTTTGGATCTGGAGTGCCCCCAAAAGTCTCATGTTCCTATGAATACTGTGTGGGGTTGGGAGGTGGGGCCTGGCTAGAAGGGGGCGGGAGCTTGGGGCTTGACCTGGAGGGGTGTGTGCTGGTTCCACACTTCTTCCCAGTCTCTCTCTGTACCACCATGCTGTGAGGATCTCTGCTGTTGGAGTTCTGGCCCTGCCCCCACTCCAGCTCTGCCATGTGCTTCCATCACTTTCCAGTTGCCCCCCTGTGAATGGACTGTGACCTTCTGAAACTAAAAGCTACAATAAATCTTTCCTAAATTGTGGATGTTGGGTATTGAGTCATAGCAATGAAAAATTAATGAACACAGAAATCACTACCGAGAGTGGGGTCATGGGGTCATTGCTGTACTTGACCAGACCATGTAGTTTGGAAGTCTTTTGACTTTTTTTTTTTTGAGATAGGGCCTCTCTCTGTAGTCCAGGTTGGTCCTGAGCTCACTATCGAGCCCAGGTTGGCCTTGAACTCACAGGAATCCTCCTGTCTCAGCCTCCCAAAGTAGTGGGATTACAGGCATGCACCACCACACCCAGCTTATGTAATGCTGGGGAATCGAACCCAGGTACTTAGTGGTTGCTAGGCAAGTGCTTTAACCGCTGAGCCATTCCTCCAGTCCTGGAAGCCTTTTAAACTGGTTTATGGTAAAAATTTGAAAAGGTTTGAAGATGTCAGCTGGAGAAGCTTTGGAGAGCTCTGAGCCGAACTTGATGGGAGAGTCTGGTCAGAGATCAGTAGACGAAAATGCTGATAAAAGTGTGGATTGGAAAGGCCAGGCTCAAGAAGTTTCAGATGGAGGGTAGACTAATGGCTCAGTGGTTAAAGCGTCTGCTTAGCAAGCACTAAGTTCCCAGCACCAATTCCTCAGCACCCCATAAACCAGGCATGGTGGCACACACCTGTAATCCCAGCACTTAGGAGGTTGAGACCAGAGAATAGCCTTGAGTCCAAGGCCAGCCTGGGCTCCATAGTGAGCTCAGGACCAACCTGGGCTGCACAGCAAGACCTTGTAGCCCCCCAAAAAAGAAAAAAAACGTTCCAGATGGGAAGAAAGACTGTATCTGCAAATGATCTAAAAAGCACGTGTGCTACGCTCTGACAAAGTTTGTCAGCATTTTGCCCTTGTCCAAAGACTTTGCCTGAAACTCTCATTAAGGGCAGTGGACTGCTTACTCTGATGGAGGAAATTTCAAGGCAGACTGATGTTTAAACTGTTAGGTGGCTGTAATTTGCAGCTTTTTGCCAGCTCTATCATGAAAAACAAGATAAAATGGCAGAGAAAAATCATATAGAAGGTTTGCAGTGACAGGTCAAAATGGCCTACAATGGTGGAGGACAAAGAGCACAGGAAAGTTAAAGAAATTAACATTATAAAAAAAGCACAATCAGGGCTATAGGAAAAATGCCTGGAGGGCATTTCCAAAGGCAACAGGAACCCGCCCTTCACCAGCTCAAGGGTGAAAAGTCAAAAAGCTTTGTTCTGAGAAGTATACCACAGGGCCAAAAGTTCAGCCACCTAGAATTCAACCATCTAAGAACTTGGAGACTTCTACAGCATTTGTCCAAAGGGGCCAGGCTACTGCTCAAACCAGTGGCAGACCTTGGTGACGTCCATGTAGTCCTGACTTACCGACTTGAAAAGTGTTAAAATTGTGGGTTCACAGAGACTTTCACCCAGATTTCAGAGAGACACTGGAGGCCAGGCAGTCTCCCCCTGGGAGGGGAATATGTTAAGTTATAAAGGAAAAGCCAAAGGTGCAGTGGAGAACCCAGGAATTTGGAGAAGCCAGGAAAATGGATCATCTGCTGAGGAAAGCTTTGAACTGTAAGCTGTAAGCTGACAAAAAGATGGAAATTGCAACCTGCTGTGATGCTATAAGGGCAGGTTCACCCAAGCCCTTTGGAATACATATTATGGCAGGTGCCAGACTTCAAACTATAGATGTAACCCTTGCCCTGCTGGGTTTAGAAACTGTTTTGGTCCTATTGCCTTTCATCTTCCTATTCCTCCCTTTTGGAATGGAAACGTTTGTCCTGTGCCACTTTATGTTGGAAGTACTTAACCCTTGGGTTTTAACAGAGGAGATTTTGGATTTGGACTTTTTAGCAGTACTGAAACTATGGGGACTTTGACAATTTTTGAAAAGGCACTAATTACACTTTGCTTAAGGAGGTAGCCATGAGTTCTTTGGGGGGCCAGGGGCAGAAAGCAGTGGTTTGGATATGGAGTACCCCCCCCCCCCAAAGCCTCATGTTCCTATGGATACGGTGTAGGGTTGGGAGGTGGGGCCTGGCTGAAAGGGGTGGAGGCGTGGGCTAGACCCAGAGGGGTGTGTGCTGGTCTGCCCTTCCTCCCAGTCTCTCTGTGTACCACCATGTTGTAAGGATCTCTGCTGCTGGAGTTCTGCCTCTGGCCCTGCCCCTGCCCCTGCCCCAGCCCTGCCATGTGCTTCCACCATTTTCCAGCTGCCCACCTGTGAATGAACTGAGACCTTCTGAAAATGTAAGGTACAATAAATCTTTCCTAAGTTATACATACTGGGTATTGAGCCACAGCAACAAAAAAGTAACTAACACAAGTGGCAAAGATAAAATATCACATAGCTTTAATCCATTGGCTAAGAACTCAGCTGGCTATTAGTTCAACCTGTGACTCTTGAATTTTATGTCTCAATTTCATGCTCTATAACTAAATTTGCAGCAATGATCTTGTTTCTTCCTGCTCCCCTTTGGGAAAGCACTCTTAAAAATTCTGAAATAACTAAGTACGCCATTATATCTATTGCTTTATGTGTGATATACTTTTGAGATATAGACTTAAATTAATTTAATGTAGTGATACATTTATTCAGTCTTTGATGTAAGTTTAGCCTATGATATCTGATTAATGTAATGATAATCTGAATGTCTTGCATATGGCAGCACAATTGATAATAGCCAAATCTTGGAAGGAGCCAACATGCCCAAGTACAGGTGAGTAGATAAAGATGTGGTATATATACACAATGGAGTATTACTCTGCCATTAACAATGACACATTTGAGATGTTTTTTGGAAAATGGATGCACCTTGAGACCATGATGCTCAATGAAATGAATCAGACCCTGAAAGTTGAATATTATATGGTTTCTCATATTAGGATATGAGAAAAACAAACCATAAAAAAGTAAGACACACAGAAGAAAGAAGATGGACTATGTAGAGAGAGAAAGGGAAATGGATGATGAGAGGGTGGGAAGGAGAAAGGGAGATGATAACAAAAACAAAACCAAACAAACCCAAAAGTGCTGGAGGAATGGCTTAGCAGTTAGAAGTACCCGAGTTTGGTTCCCCAGCACCACATAGCTGGGCATGGTGGCACACACCTGTAATCCCCGCACTTAGGAGGCTAAGACTGGAGGATTACTGTGAGTTCAAGGACAGCCTGGGCTCCATAGTGAGTTCAGGACCAGCCTGGGCTATAGAGCGAGACCGTCTCAAAAACAGAAAAAAAGAACCAAAAGGGGGGTGATACTGGGAGTTAGGGGGAAGAGGGTAGTTTAGGGAGGGTCCAAATTGGGGAGAGGTCATTTTGACATGACATATATGTGCACAAAATACTCGAGTGCAATGTAAACATTATGTATTTTTGTATATATTAAAATGGGGGAAAATATTAAAAATAAATGGATGGGGGAATCAAAAGAAAAAAAGTAAATTATTTACCTGTATACTAGCAATGAATAAGTGGAATTTTATATTAAAAACAAAATACCACATACATTAGCACTCTCAAAAATGAAATGCTCAGGTGTAACAAAATATGTGCCAGATCTATGTGAGAAAAACTACAAAACTGACGAAAGAAATAAAAAAGAATTATATTCATGAAGAGACACTCACGTTCATGGATATGAAAATTCAATATTGTCAAGATGGGGCTGGAGGAATAGCTTAGCAGTTAAAGCTCAAACTCAAGGCCCTGAGTCATGCACCAGCACCATATAAACTGGGCATGGTGGCACACACCTGTAATCGAACCACTCAGGAGTGTGAGGCAGGAGGATTGCTGTGAGTTCAAGGCCAACCTAGGCTCCATAGTGAATTCAGGGCCAGTCTAGACTACAGAGTGAGACCCTATCTCAAAAAAATTAAAATAAAAAAGAATAAAAAGACAAGCCACAGAGCAAAATATTTGCAAAAGGGATACATGATAAAGGACTGTTATAATATACAAACAATAAAACTCACTCAGATTTTTCTTGGTCTATAATCCCAGCACTCTGGTAGGCAGAGGCAGGACTATCCTAAATTCAAGCCCAGTCTGGGCAACTTAGTACTTGGCAAGATCCTGTCTTGAAATAAAAAATAAAATGGGCTGAACTCAGGGACCCTGGGTTTGATCCTCAGTAAAGACAAAAAACAAAAAACCACACTCTTAAAAAAAAAATGGAAAAGGACTAAAGGAATAGCTCTGCAGTTAAGAGCGCTTGCCTAGCAAGCTCAAGGCCCTGAGCTGATTCCTCAGCACCACATAAAAGCTGGCCATGGTGTTGCAGGCCTTCAATCCCAGCAATTTGGAGGCTGAGGAAGGAGGATTGCCATGTGTTCCAGGCAGCCGGGGCTCCACAGTGAGCTCAGCACCAGCCTGCACTGTAGAGCAAGACTCTGTCTCAAAACAAAAAACAACACATTAAAAAGGGGGGTCGAGACCTAGAGGAATAGCAGAGCAATTAGAGCAGTTGCCTTCCAAGGGTGAGCCCATGAGTTCAATTCCCCAGCATCAAATTAGCAGGGTGTGGTGGCATATGCTTGTAATCCCAGTACTAGACAGCCTGAGGCAGGAGGACTGCCACAAGTATGAACAATGATAATCCAAATAGTGATAACAACAAATGCTGGTAAGAGTGCACAGCAACAGGAACTTCCATGTATTGCTGACGGGCATTTAAAATACCACTTCTTCACTTTACAAAGGGAGTCAATTACATGATAGGATTAATATTTCCAAATAAATTTTGATAAACAAATTTAGTCTACAAATTATTAGCCTTTTAAATATTTATACTCTATAAATAACTATTTCTAATGACAAAATCTAAGCCTATTAAGCTTTCCAAATATTTTCCTCTTTTTCTTGAGACAAGGTTAGGCTGGTCCTGAACTCACTATGTAGTCCAGGCTGGCCTTGAACCCACAGCAATCCTGCTTCAGCCTCCATAGTACTGGGATTACAGGTGTGCGCTGCCAGCTTTCCAAGTATTTCCTGAAAGCACTCCCTTAACAATTTGTACCTTTAAATACTAAGGTATGAATAGTCAAATACAGTTCTGAAAACTTATCAAATGAATTCTGAGACATTAAGGCAGGAGGATCAAAAGTTTGGGCCCATGGGGCTAGAGGAATGGCTCAGTGGTTAAAGCGCTCACCTAGCAAGCACTAAGTACCTGAGTTCAGTTCACCAGCTCCATATAAACCGCAGCACGGCAGTGCACAACCTGTAATCCCAGCACTCGGGAGGTTGGGGCAGGACTGCTAAGCCCTAGGCTAGCCTGGGCTCCATAGTAAGTTCAGGACCAACCCCCCCTCAAAAAAAAAAAAAAAAGTTTAAGCACAGCCTGGGCAATTGAGCAAAACCTGTCTCAAAATAAAAAATTTAAAAGGGGCTGGGCACGTATCTCAGTATGAAAGTCCTGGGTTCAATCTTCAGGACTGAAGGGCGGGGGGAATAGGACTTGAGTTCCAGTATCTGGTGAAGTGTGATCTGTATTTTTTTTTTTTATTTCCCTAAATACGGCCATAGCCAGCTTACTTTTCCTAAAGGTTGCAGTTAATTCATACTCTCTCCAGCTCTTGCTATGAGATAGTGTACATGAGATATAGGCAATTCTTATATGTTAACCATCTAAATGTTTACCCCATATAGTAAAAGCACAGTATGCTTATTATAAATTCATTTTCCTCAATGAAGGGCTCTGCTGGACTCAGAGAACAGGCATCAAGATTTGGCCACTGCAGCCCATTCTAGGGGTAGGAAACTGAGCTCCAGAGTGGTGATTTGAGTGAAATGAGTAAGACACAGAAGATTAAATATGATAAGTATTATATGGTTTCTCTGATTTGGGAAACCCAGAATACAGGTATTCTGTGGAATCACATGGTATGATAGTGGGAATTACAGGGGATAGGGAGGGCATGGGTGGGCCAACAACGGGAAGGGATTATAAAGTTGATGTGATATGTATGTGCACAAAATACTCATGTCCATTGTAAACATTATGTATTGCATATATATTAATAAAAATGGTGGGAAAATTCATTTTCACTTAGATTTTTTTTTTTTTTTTTGGTGGTACTAGAGATTGAACCCAAGGCTTTTTAGCTTAGCCACATCCCAGCCCACCTTTTATTTTAGATTTTGAAACAGGGTCTCGCTAAGTCGCTCAAGATGGGCTCTGCGATTCTCCTGCCTCAGCTTCCAGCATCAAGAGATTTGAACAATGGAAATATACCTTGTTTCTTTGCGAGTCCAAATCCCCAAAGACCACCTGTACATAAACGTCTGCGATGCTTCCAGAATAAATACTATTGTTTGCTCCCATTCTTCACTTGGGGTATACAGGAAGTAGACCAAAAAAAAGCTGTTGGTTGATGGAGCTCAGGGCCTTCACGCGGAGCTACATCCCCACCCATTTTTTATTTTCTATTTTGAGACAGGGTCGCGAAATTGCCCAGTGCTCGTATTACAGGCCTGCGCCACTAGCCCGGCTGGAAAAAAATATATATAATCTGGTCGTTTTTAAGGTATAACGAATACCTTACAAAGGAGTAAATTGCTCAAAACTACGAGTTCTGTATTCAAAAGGCTCAGCCAAGAAAGCAAGAGGAACCCTAAACACGAGCGTCTGGAGAACGCTCAGAGGACTGCTTTCATTTTGAAGCGGCATGGTGTCAATAAAAATCCACTTAAAAAAAAAAAAAGGCCGGGGACAAAGCGAGCGAGAGATCCACACAGAACCCCTCCCTACAGCTCGCTTCTGCAACCCTCAGCCTCCTCGGAGGCGGTAAGGCGGTCGGACGGGGATACTGGACGAGGAGGGAGAGACGAGTGCAGACTGGTCCCCCTTCCCACCCAGGGCTCGCGGTCCCGAAGGGTGCAACCTCGCTAGCGGCCATTCTCTAGCCCATGGTGTGACTCAGTACTCACCAGAACATTTAAACCGGAGAGTTGCTACAACTTTCATTAGTAAAATCATCCTTGGCTGCCTTGCTAAACGCGAAGGGCGCAATTACGCAATCGCCGCCATCTTAGGTCTTACCTTGGCGGGCAGCAGCAGCCAATGAAGGCGTGTAAGGGGGAGCGCGGGTCACAGCTAAATAGGCCCCGCGGCCATCCGCGTTGCGCTGCCCAAATAGGTCCGCCGGCAACCTGACCCAGCCGCCCAGCGGCCCATCCCCCAGTTTTCCCTCCTTTTAGTCTTTTCTTTCCGAATGTGCCCTTATTCTTCCTCCTTTTTTGTTTCGCTTTATTTTCTTTCCGATCCCAAATTTCTTTTACCTTTGCCGATTCTTAATCTTTGCCTATTTTCCAAATCTCTCACTCCCCTCAATTTCACTATCATCCAGCCACACTGAGCTGGCATTTACTTCAAAATGTGTAACTCGCCAGATGGCATTGCATCAGGAAACCAAAAGAAGTATCCGCCTCTAGGCTTGACCACTGCTGTCTGGCTAGATCTCATTTGGGTTTCAGACCTTGACTGCTGGGCATGTGGCTTGGCTTCTTGGATTCCTAACTCTTGGTAGTTAGTAACTATTTCTCTCATCGGTACTGTTTGCTTGAGACATACTTGTGCTTCAAAACGTAAGCAGAAGCAAACAGAATAATAATCACTGGACAGAAGTAATACTGTTGATATTTTGGTATATTACCTTCCAGGGTTTTAATGCATGTTATTACTTTTGTTGTTTTTTAAATCAAAAGCGAGTCATCCTCTAGTACATTTAACCGGATTTTTTTATTATTTCCGGTATCATTAAATAATTAACCCCATCAAAAATTTCAACTCTCATAAAATTGCAGCAACAACAGCATTGGGACAATACATCCTTTGATCTATGTATTCACAATCTAAGACAAATTGCATAACAGACCTACAAATTATACTCAAAACAATATATATGTTCAGGGTTAGGCTGGAACAGTTTTTGAAACATGAGTTGGGAAGAACACAATTTGGCATGGTGAGTAGGAAAATAACAGAATTTTTCCATTCATTAACGATTTACATATCAAGAATAGAGCTACACACAAGAGTTTGGTGGAAAAGATAGAAACAAAAACAACCTAGCATGGTTTTCCGGGACATTCCAGTCAAGCTGGGGGTGAGTATGACTATAAAGAGCTCTAAAAGTCTTTATTTCAGGCACTACATTAGGTACAAGATGGGAATAGAAATGAGAATTGGGTAAGAGCACACAAACATGAGCATGAATTTACCAGAAACATTAGCCTCAGCATATGCCAAATGGGGCTGGAGGAATGGTTGCCCAGATAAAGCGTTAAGTCAAGGCCAAGTACCTGACTTTGATTCCCCAGCACCACATAAACTGGGCACAGTGGTGCACACCTGAAATCCCAGCACTCAAGAAGGTGGCTGAGGCAGGAGGATTGCAGTGAGTCCAAGGCCAGCCTGGGCTATATATCGTGAATCCAAGACCAGCCTGGAGTGCAGTGGAAGACCCTGGCTCAAAAAAAGAGTAATATGGGCCAATAAGGGCAATGTACTAGAAGGAAAGTTCTATTTTGACACATGTAAAATCAAACCACTTCCACAATGCATAAAGCTGGCCTGTCCTGAAGCTGTTTTTTTTTTTTTTTGCATGTGTTTTTTGTTGTTGTTCTTTTGTATTTGTTTAAGACAGGCTCTTGTTCTGCAGTCCAAACTGGACTGGTCCTAAACTCACTATATAGTCCAGGCTGCCCTCAACCTCACAGCAATCCTCTTGCCTCAGCCTCCTGATACTGGGTTACAGGCGTGTGCCACCATGTCCAGTCTATGTGAGAGTGGGGAATCAAACTCTGGGCCTTGAGCTTGCCAGGCAGGCGCTATAATCACTGTACTGTTCTTCCAGCTCCTGTTTTTAAAAATTGACATATAACTCATACATCATAATTCAATGGTTATTAATATACTCAGAGATTTGTGTGACTCCCATAACTATCGAATTTTGTCAGGTGTGGTGGCACATGCCTGTAATCCTAGCACTCAGGTGGCTGAGGTCGGAGGATTGCTGTGAGTTCAAGGCCAGCCTGGGCTACAATAATGAGTTCAGGACCAGCCTAGACAGCAGAATGAGACACTATCTCAAAAAAAGAAAACAAACAAAAACAACAACAATACCAACAAAAACCTGTCTAATTTCAGAACATTTTCATCACCCCCTGAAAGAAGCTTTGTAACCATTGCAAGTAAATCCTTATTCCCTCTTTCCCTTATCAATTTCTGGCAAATACTAATTTTTGACTCCATGAATTTACCTCTTCTGAACCTGTAATACCAGTCAAATCATACAATAGGTGGCCTTTTTGGCTAGAGGAATAACTCAGTGGTTAAAGCATTTGCCTAGTTCAAAGCCCTGAGTTGATTTCCCAGTACCACATAAGCTAGATGTGGTGGCACATGCCTGTAATCCCAGCACTCAGGAAGCTGAGGTAGAAGGATTGCCGTGAGTCCAAGGCCAGCCTGGGCTACACAGTGAGTTTAGCACCAATCTGGATTGCAGCGCAAGACCCTGCCTCAAAAAAAAAAAAAAAAAAAAGCATTTTGCATCTGACTTTTTTCACTTGGCATAATATTTTCAAGGTTTTTGCATGCTGTCAAATGACATTGTATGTCATTAGTTATTCTTTTCTTCTGAGACAGTCTCGTTCTGTACTCCAGGCTAGTCCTGAACTCACTATGTAGCCCAGGCTAGCCTTAGACACATGGCAATCCTTCTGCTTCAGCCTCCCCAGGGCCACAATTACAGGTGTTTGCCACCATATCTGTCTTGTATGTCACTCTTTGTATACAACTAATTTGTATCCCATTTATGAATATTCAATATCTGTTCATCAGTTGGTGTATGCTTGGATTGAGTATATGAACATTTATATATGACTTTTTGTGTTTTCTTTCTTTCTTTCTTTCTTTCTTTTTTTGAGACAGGGTCTCACTCTGTGGTCCAGGCTGGTCCTGAATTCACTTCAGATTCCAGGCTGGCCTTTGACTTACGGCAGTCCTCCTGTCTCAGCCTCCCGAGTGCTGGGATTACAGGCGTGCACCACCACGCCCAGCTTATGTGGTGCTGGGGAATCGAACTAGGGTACTTAGCGCTTGGCTTAGCGCTTGCTCACGCACTTTAATCACTGAGCCATTCCTCCAGCCCCAACTTTCTGTGTTTTCAATTCTCTCGGGTGTATGCCTCAAAGAGATCCTCTTGGACCCGTCTCAAATGTAAGTGCTAAAATTATGACACTCTTAAAAGAAAGCTGAAGGTAAGTATTTGTGCTCTTAGGTTAGATAATGCAATTTCAACAATAAAATACAAGAAAAAAATCGGTATGGTGGCATACACCTACATATCCAGCTACTTGGGATGTTGAAAGAAATGGATCACTTGAGCCCAGTAACTCAAAACCAACCTGGGCAGTCTAGTAAGACCTCATGTAAACAAAACAACTGTTGTCTGCCAACTGGCACAGTCCTGTAATCCCAGCTCTTTGGGAGGATCACATGTTTGAGACCAGCCTGGGCAACTTAGAAATTCAGCAAAATCCTTTTTCAAACAGCAATATAAAGGGCTGGAGAAATAGCACAGAGGTTAGAGCACTTTTCTAGCAAGTGCAAGGCCCTGAGTTCAATTCCCCAACACTATAAAAACCAGACATGGTGGCACATTCCTCTAATTCCAGCACTTTTAAATCTGAGGCAGGCTTTTCTTTGATTACTAATTCTTTCTCGTTCCTTGTTAAAGATGTATTCACATTTTCCATTTTTGTGAGATAGTTGTTAGTAATTTGTACTCTTTGAGAAATTAGTCCATTTCAACTAGGTTATCTACTGTCTGGCCATATAATCATCCTAAATATAAATTTGATTGCACTAGACAAATTCATTAATCAGTGCTGGAAATATCAAAAGTCAATTCTGATTTTATTAATCAAATTATTAATTTTGCATGTCACTTAAAACAATTTTTATTTATTTTGTTATTATTATTTTGAGACAGGGTCTTACTCTATCCAGGCTGGTTCTGAACTCACTACGTAGCTCAGGCTGGCCTTGAACTCATGGCCATCCTTCTACTTCAGCCTCCCTAGTGCTGGGAATATAGGTGTGTGCCACCACACTCAGATTGTGTGGTGCCGAGGAATTGAACCCAGGGCCTTGCACTTGCTAGGCAAATGCTCTACCCTCTGCGCTTTCTCCAACCCTTATTTATTTTTGGGAGGATAGGGTTTCCCTCTGTAGCCCTGACTCCTCCTGAACTCACTATGTAGGCCAGGATGGCCTCAAAGTCACAGCAACACTCCTGCATCGGCCTCCTGAGTGCTGGGATTACAGGTGCACATCGCCAGGGCCAGTTTACAGAGTGCTGGGGAATCCAATCCAGGGCCTTGAGCTTGCTAGGTATGTGCTTTTACCTCTGAGCAATGCCCCTTAGCCCTTGATTCTCGGTTCTTTTGGTAAGCAAATTTCACAGGCTTTGTTCACACAAAGGAACAAAGAGGGGAGGAGAAATCAACTCGCTGGTCTTTTATCACTGCCTGACCACCTGGTACCCTACATGCCAGCATAGAGCACTAGCTGGTGATGGCAGCCCAATCTCTGAGCCTGCCTGAAGATAAGAGAAATACAAAAATCACACAAGGGGACATAGGTGTGGTGAAACGGTGTCCTGCCCCGGGAACTGTTCCTCCTTGCTTTGTGCTCCTCCATCTCTTAGAATAAATTCTATTTTACACGTAGCCTCAGAAAGTGTGGTAACTTCTCCAACTCTGACCCATATTTCAGTATCAGTTTGAGAGTAAGAACCCAGAACAGCAGCATAGACAGACATGAGCCCATATAGTAGCATGGCATTAGGAAACCTATAAGCTCCTTAATTTCTATTTTATATACATTTTATCAGTAATAATTCATGCTGTCATCTGGTGATTTGTAAATTTCTAATTTCTTTATCACTTATTCTCAGATTCAGACAGAATATTAGTATCCATTGACAAAATTTCAGACTTAAATTCTTTCATTCCTATTAATAATACAATGACAACTGGGCATGGTGGTGCATGCCTGCAATTCCAGCACTCAAGAGGCTGAGACAGGAGGAGTGCCATGTGTTTGAGGCCAGCCTGGGTTTCATAGTGAGTTCAGAATCAGCTTGGACTAATGTGAGACCCTGTCTCAAAACAAACAAATAAGTAAATAAAATAAAGATTCATAAAGCTCAAAGAATGTTTTTAGACAAAACATCTGGATTACCCACCCAAAAACAAACACAGGAACAATAAACTGGTCTTGTGCCTTTCTCCCATAAAATGTGCCATCTTTTCACTTAAAAGATGAACCATTATCTTTCTATCTGTGGGTAGGCCAAACCCAAACTTTCCATGGATTTATAAATTCAACAGATTTCTACCCCCAGAAGAGATAAATATCCCCAACTCCGGACTATACCATGTCCCTCCTCCTACCTCAGGAGGGCTTACACTCTATGCACTCTATTTTGTTGGGTATATACTTTTTTTTGTACTATGAATTGAACCAAGGACCTTCACATTGAATTACATCTCAAATTCATTGTATGTTTTTGGAGACAGTGTTGTAGCACAGATTAACGCACAGAACTCACAGACAGAGGTGGATGATCAAGAGTTTATTGTCCAGACAGACCAGCATGCTGGGACCCAACCACCAAAAGAGTCCGGCCTGGAACAACTTGGGTGAGGGGTTTTTATACTCACAGTGTAGGGAAGTAAGAAGGGGAAATTTTCACAGAACAGAAGGGGCGTTTTTACAGAGCAAGAGAGAAATGGGGCATACATTGCTTCTACATCAGGAAGTTTATACATCTATCTAACTTCAGTCTATCAACAATCGAGACTTTTGGATACACAGAAACTTGCAATCTACCAGCCATGGCAACCTCTGGATACACAGAAACATATTGTGATTGCTCCTGGCACAGGTGCAGGGTTAGGGCCAAAAGTTGATTTTCTCATGAGCTCAGGGAGAGGGGAGGGGTAGCAGAAGGAGGTGGTAAGCTGAATTAACTCCATTTTGATTTTGTCTCTTTCAATAGGGTCTCACCAAGTTGCTAAGTTGACCAAGGTGGACTTGAACTTGTGGCATTCCAGCCTCCAGACTCCCAGAGTGCTGGGATTACAGGTGTGATCCACCACACCTGAATTTCTTTCCTAAATAAATGTTCCCGTGCTTCTTACTGATTGGTCCTGAAGATTCCTTTTCTCCAATGAGAGTCAACAGACCTGTCCTGTGGGCACGGTAAGTCTCGGTTGCTGTTTCTGCTTGGGGACTTCCCTGCATCCTGGCTGGTGACAGCAGAATCCTGGGTCCTTAGAACCTTATTCATCAAGGGGTTGGAGAGGTAGCCCTTCACTTAAAGCACTTGCCTAGCAAGTACAAGGCCCTGAATTCATTTCCTACCACCACATAAACTGGGCGTGGTGACACACGCCTGTAATCCCAGCCCTTCTGAGCCTGATGCAGGAGGATTGCCATGAATTCAAAGCCAGCTTGGGCTGCAAAGTGAATTGAGGACTAGCCTGCACTATGGAGTGAGACCCTGACTCAAAAAAAAAAAAAAAATCCTACTCATTATATCTTTGATTTGTGTTTTCTTCAGGAACTTAAAAGCCGTTTCTGCTAAAAAAAAAAAAAATGCCTCTTCACTTGGGCTTCTAGCTAAATGCAGAATAAAGCTTCTCTTTCATTTTGTATCCTTTGTCACTTTAAAACTGTGGATCAGTCCATTCTGAGCACATAGGTGTGTTAATCATTCAGAGATAATCATTTCACCAGAGCAAAACCATCTCTCCAAGACATGAGGATTCTAGCGCTCGAACAGGAGGGGGAAGGAGGAGGACTGGTTTTGAATTCACTATGGAGCCCAGGCTGGCCTTGGACTCAGGGCAATCCTCCTGCCTCAGCCTCCCAAGTGCTGGGATTACAGGCGTGCGCCACCACGCCCAGGTTATGGGGTGCTGGGGATCGAACTCGGGTACTTAGCACTTGACTTAGCACTTAGCAAGCGCTTTAACGGCTGAGCCGTTCCTCCAGCCCCGAGGTGGAATATATTTGTAAACCAATTCCCCAAGATAAATTTAATTATTAAGTGTCAGATAATGTTCTCTATAATTACTTCATTAGTGCATGTATAACAAACATATACATATAAATGGGGTGTGGTGGGACACACCTGTAATCCCAGCACTCAGAAGGCTTATACAGGAGGATTACTTTGAGTGTGAGGGCAGCCTGGGTTACACAGTGACTTCAGGGCCAGACTGGACTACAGAGCAAGATCCTGTCTCAGAAAAAAAAGAAAAAGAAAAAGAAAATGTTGGGCTTTAACTACAACTTAGACCTGATGGATGTAACAGACATGTTGTGAATTATCTATGGATTTCACATGCTGTGAGAGGTGGGGCCTGGTCAGAAGGGGTGTATCATTGGGACCTGACCTGGAAGGATACATGCTAGCTCCGCCCTTCCTCTCTCACTCAGCTTCCTGTTTGCCGTGCCATGATCAGCTTCTCTCTGGCTAGGCCTCCACCATGTACTTCCCCATTGCCTGCCACCTATGAATGGACCTTCTGAAACTGAGATAAACTAACTTTCCTCTCTTAAGCTGTAGTTGTAGATGTCAGATACTCTTTTTTTTTCTTCTGAGGCAGGGTCTCCCTCTGTACTCAAGACTGGTTCTGAACTCACTATGGAGCCCAAGCTAGCTTCAAACTCAACAACAAACCTCCTGCCTCAGCCTCCCAAATGTTAGGATTATGGGCATGTGCCAACACACCTGGATTATGTGGTGTTAGGAGATCAAACCCAGGGCCTCTGCTTCCTAGACAACTAATCTAATTATTGAACCCAATGTCAACATAAAAGTAACTAAGACAGAAATGGGTACCACAGAAGTGGGATTGTTGTGGTGAGTTTACCTGATGATGTGGTTTTGAAGCCTGTGGAACTGGTTTACAGGAGGATTTTGGAAAGGTTTAATAATTCCAGCTAGAGAATCCTTAGAATGCTATAAGCTGAATTTGATGGGAGATTCTAGTCAGACTTCAGAAGACCAGAATGCTGGCAGAAGTGTGGGTTTTAAAGGACAAGCTCAAGAGGTTTCCTTTCTCTTTCTCTCTCTCTCTCTTTTTTTTTTTCTTTTTTTGAGACAGGGTCTCACTCTGTAACCCAGAGTAGCCCTGAACTCACTATGTAGCCCAGGCTATCTCTTGATTTGGTAATCCTCCTGCCTCAGCCTCTCAAGGGCTGGGATTACAGGTGTTTGCCACCACTCCCTGGTTTATATGGTGCTGGTTAATTGAACTCAGGGCTTTGCACTTGCTAGACAAGCACTTTAACTACTGTGCCATTCCTCCACCCCTCAAGAGGTCTCAAATGAGAAGGAGGACTTCATTGGCCATTGGTCTAAAAACCATGTGCACTATGGTCTGGCAAAAAATGTGTCAGCATTTTGCCCCTGTTCTGAGACAGGCATGCAAAATGCAAGAGTTGTGGGGTCATGGAGGCTTCCACCTAGATTTCAGAAGCAGGTGTTAAAGGACAGACAGTGTGCTGCTGAGCCTGCAGTGTGTAAAGCTGTGAAGGTGAGATCAAAAGTATAGTGCAGACTCCAGAAATTTGGAGATGCCAGGAATGAAATCCACACATAATTCACAACATGCAAACACATGAAACTTCTCGGGGACATTACAGATCCAAAGCATGGCATTCCACTTCTTCTGACCTCCAAAAGACTCATGTCTACCTCTTCATGCAAAATGCATTTAGTACATCTCTAGGAGTTGCCAAAATCTTAACCATTCTAGCGTGGTCTCCAGCCTTGGAGCAGGAGAACTGTTCACCATGGAGATAGGAAGCAGAGAGGGCAGGAAAGAATGGGAAGAACTGGGGGCAAGAATGTATCCTTTGAAATCATGTCTATAGCGATCTGCCCCTTCCAACAAAGCCACAACTCTTCACAGCTTGTGAAATCATCAATAGCTCAATTCATTGATTCAATTAACCCCCATAATTCAATCATCTTCCAAATATATAAGGCTTTAGTGGGATATTCTATATTCAAGTTATAACAAATCTGTTTTATCTAAATATAGTGATCTCTGTTCTGTTTCGGCTACTATGTGCATGGAATATCCTCTTTCGTCTTTTCACTTCCAGTCTAAGTGTGTCTTTAAAGCTATAAGGATCTTTTGTAGGTAGTAACATAGCTGGCTGTTGGGTTTTAAAAATTCAGTC
This sequence comes from Ctenodactylus gundi, assembly GCA_004027205.1. Taxonomy (NCBI): domain Eukaryota; kingdom Metazoa; phylum Chordata; class Mammalia; order Rodentia; family Ctenodactylidae; genus Ctenodactylus; species Ctenodactylus gundi. Next base: position 8,323 of record PVKB01005648.1, on the reverse strand, counting down.
AGATATTATATTTTAATGGGAGACTTTAATCCATTTATATTCAAAGTTATCACTGATAGGTAAAGATTTACTCCCACCATTTTGTTCGTTGCTTTCTGGCTATTATGTTATTTACCTTTGTGGTATGGTGATTTTTCTTATTTTCTTTTCTTTCCTTTTCATTTCTTTTTGTTTTTCCTTTCTTTCTTTCTTTCTTTTTTTTTTTTTTGAGACAAGTTCTCATTCTGTAGCCAGTCTGGTCCTGAAATTACTGTGTAGTCCAGGCTGGCCTTGGACTCAGAACAATCCTCCTGGCTCACCCTCCCGAGTTCTGGGATTACAGGCCTGTGTCACCACACTCCCCTTTATGTAGTACAGGGAGAATTGAACTCAGGGCCTTGTGCTTGCTACGCAAGTGCTTTAACCACAGTACCATTCCTCCAGCCCTTTGGTGATTTTCTGTAGTGCTCTACTCAGCTTTGATTTCTTTTTCTCATTGTATATTTGCTATAACTTCTTGCTTTATGATTATCATAAAGTCTCTCACAGTTACAATAGACTATTATAATCTGATAACAATTAACTTTCATGACCTGACTTATGAGGAATATTTTCTTTTTCTGAGACAGGACCTTGATTTGTAGACCAGGCTTGACCTGAACTCATTATGTAACCCAGGTTGGCTTCAAATTCGCAGCAATTCTCCTGCCTCAGCCTCCCAAGAGATGGGATTACAGATGTGTGCTAGCATTCCCATTGTATGTGGTATTAGGAAATCAAGTTCAGGGCCTTCAGTTTGGTAGTCAAGCACTCAAACTGCTGTGCTATTCCTTATGCCCTTGTGGAATATTTTTTTTAAGAGTTCAAATACACAGAGATAAAAACACAATGTGGTGGTTACCACATGGGGGTAGAAAATATGGAGATACATATCAAAGAATACAAACAAGCAATATATAGATTGCACTCTAGATGGCTAAGGAAGGAGAACTTCAAGTTTGAGCCCAGCTTGGGCAACTTTGTGAGACACTGTCTCAAAATCAAAGCCAAAAAAATGAATGGCCTAGTGCTGTAGCTCAGCGTGAAGGGTCTGAGCTCAATTTCCAGTACCACCTAAAAAATGAAAAAGTTGAGCCAAAGCAATCAAGACCAAAGCAGGAGGCACTATAGTTCCAGACCTCAGGCTATACTATAAATCCATAGTTGTAAAAACAATTTGGTACTGGCACAAAAATAGACAGACCAGTGGAACAGAGTAGAAGATGCAAAGACAAACCCAAATACCCTCAATTACTTAATCTTTGACAAAGGGGCCATATGCATACAATGGAAAAAGGACAGCCTGTTCAACAAAAGGTGCTGGGAAAACTGGTCATCCACATGCAGAAGAATGAATCTAGCCGCACACCTGTCACCATGCACCAAAATCAAATCAAAATGGATCAAAGACCTAAACGTTAACAATGAAACACTAAACCTTCTGGAAGACAAAGTAGGCAAATTTCTAAAAGACATAGGGGTAGGCAAAGATTTTCTTGACAAGACACCAAGAGCAAAAGAAATTATCCCCATTATTAACAAATGGGATCTTGTCAAACTAAAAAGCTTCTGCACAACAAAGGAAACTATCAACATTGTAAAAAGAGATCCAACAGACTGGGAAAAAATATTTACCACCAACATCTCAGATAAGAAGCTTATAAATAGAATATACAGGGAACTGAGGAAAAGTAAGCCTACCAAAATAAAGGATCCTATTGAAAAGTGGGCAAATGAAATGAAGAGAAAATGCAAAAGGCCAATAGATACATGAAAAGATGTTCAACATCTCTAGCCAAAAGAGAAATGCAAATCAAAACAACACTAAGATACCATCTCACCCCAGAGAGAATGGCCTACAACAATAACTCAAATAGCAATCAGTGCTGGCAAGGCTGTGGGGAGAAAGGAACCCTCCTGCACTGCTGGTGGGAATGTAAATTTGTACAACCCCTTTGGAAAGCAGTATGGAGAGCTCTCAAAAGACTAGAAATAAATATCCCCTTCCATCCAGCGACACCCCTTCTGGGAATATATCCAAAAGAGGCCAAAACAACACACAACAGAGATATATGTACATCCATGTTTATAGCAGTTCAACTAACAATAGCTAAATTATGGAAGTCATCAAAATACCCATCAACAGACCAGTGGATACACAAACTGTGGTATTTATACACAATGGAATACTATGCATCAATAAAGTCCAACAGCGTGGAGGCTTTTGCAGGCAAATGGAAGAAACTTGAGAACATCATGCTTAGTGAAGTGAGTCAGAAGCAGAAGGTGAAACATTGAATGGTCTCTCTGATATGAGAGACCCAGATCACAACTCCTTTGGAACTTAAGAGGAAAGACAAAGTCAAAGAAGGGGGTAGGGTGGGGGAGGAGGGAGGGCTGGGTGGGTAGAGGGAGGGATAAAAGGAGAGTGGGAAAGCCCTTGTCACCTTGACAAGATACGAATGTGCACAAAATGCCCAACCTCATTGTAAACCTTGAATTTTGCACGTATGCATATCAGTAAAATGTGGGGAAAAATAAAAATTAAAAAGTTGAGCAGTCTAAAGTTAATAAAATTGTTATTAGGTGTTTCTGTTCATTAAGTAGATATTGCTTACATTTGTCACACAAAAAATTACTGTGAGATGATAATTGATATGCTAATCTCTTTCATTATAGTAACTATTTATGCATAGTAACAATATATATCCCATGACTTTGTGTTGTAAACCTCAAATGTATACATAAAATCTATTTTATTTTTACTTATTTATTATTTTTTGAGACAGAGTCTCACTGTGTAATCCAAGATAATCCTGAACTCATTGTGGAGCCCAAGCTGGCCTCAAACTTACGGCAGTCGTCCTGCCTTAGCTTCCCGAGTGCTGAGATTACAGGCATGCACCACCATGCTCTATATGGTACTGGGGAATTGAACCCAAGGCCTTGCACTTGCTGGCCAAGTTACTCTAGCCACTGAGCTATGCCCCCAGACACACACACCCCCCATTTTTAAAAAAAAATGGAATAGCCCTTGTAAGAACAGTTGGTTCTAAAGCTACATGAAGTGTAGTCATGAGTTAAAATCACATATATAAATCCAGATGCTTCCATGTTAATGCAGAAAACCAAACAAGAAGGCCCAAGATTCTGGATTAGGATCAGGACATATTTCCTATTTGTAACCTCCATGGCATTGCTTGTCCTTTATGCTTGTATCACAGAGTAAAAATGATGCATCTAATAAAAAGTCCAGCAAAATAAGCTCCAAAGAATTTCAATATGTTTTCCACAGATGCATAATTGGATTATAATTCTTACTGGATGATAATTCACTTTACATTGTACTCTCATCTTACCTCTTAATATACTCATTGAAATATTTATTCATTACTCATTAAACAAATGCTGCATGACCTTGACTTCTATTGTTATATTTGACTTTTACTTCTTCAGTGTTCTGCACTTGGTGTTGTGCTTTGGATCTGGAGTGTCCCCCAAAAGCCTCATGTGTTTGGATGTGGTGGAATAACTATGGAATCACATGCTATTGGGAGGTAGGGGCCTGGCTGGAAGAGGCAGATGGCTGGGGTGTAACCCAGAAGGGACAGAACACTGAGGCTTGATCCAGAATGGACAGATCACTGGGACAGGACTGGGACAGGAGCTATATACTAGCTCCCTTTCCCTGCTTCACTTGATTTCCTGCCTGGGATGCCACAAAAAGCTCTACTGTCATGTGCTTCCATAACTGCTGTCTGCCAACGAATAGACAGGGACCTTCTGAAACTGTAAAATAAAATAAATCTTAAGTTGTGGATGTCAGACATTCTGTCCCAGTGATGAAAAGTATCTAAGAAGAAAATGATACTAGAAAAGTGGAGTCATTGCTGTGACTTTACCCAATGATGCCTTTGGAGGAGTAACACAGTGATTAAAGCACTTGCCTTGCAAGCACAAGACCCTGAGTTCAATTCCTCAGCACCACATAAAGCCATGCGTGGTGGGGCCCGCCTGTAGTCCCAACAATTAGGAGGAGGCAGGAGGATTGCTGTGAGTCCAAGGCCAGCCTGGGCTATAAAGTGAGACCATCTCAAAAAAAAAATACAGGGAGGGGGATGCTGGAGGAATGGCTCAGCAGTTAAAATGCTTGCCTAGCAAGCGCTAAGTCAAGTGCTAAGTACCCGAGTTCGATTCCCCAGCACCACATAAGCTGGGCATGGTGGCGAAAGCCTGTAATTCCAGCACTCAGGAGCCTAAGGCAGGAAGATTGCCATGAGTCCAAGGCCAGCCTAGGCTTCACAGTGAATTCAGGACCAGCTTGGGCTACACAGAGAGACCCTGTCTCAAAAATAAATAAATAAATAAATAAGTATTTTAAAAAAGGAAAAGCCTTTGAAACTGGTTTGTGGGAAGTGTTTGGAAAAGTTGAAGATGCCAGCTATAGAAGCCTTAGAATGCTATAAACTAACTGAGCTTGTTGGGAAGTTCTGGGCAGAGTTTAGAAGACCAGAATGCTGATAAAAGTGTGGATTGGAATGTATGGGCTCAAGAGTTTTCAGATGGGAAGGAGGACTTTCTGGTAATTGATTTGAAAACCACACATGCTATGCTGTGGCAAAAAGTGTATCTGTATCTTGCCCTTGTTCAGAGACTTTGCTTGAAACTGAGATTAAAGGCAGGGGACTACTTAATCAGGTGGAGGAAATCTCAAGGGAACCCTTTATTCACACTGTCACTTGGGTACTGCTTGCAGTTTTAGCCAAATTTGTGGTGAAAGGCAGAGAAAAATGATACAAAGAGTTTACAGTTTTGGGCTGGAGGAATGGCTCAGCGGTTAAAGCACTTGAGCAAGCACTAAGCCAAGTGCTAAGTACCAGAGTTCAATTCCCTAGCACCACGTAAGCTGGGCGTGGTGGCACACGCCTGTAATCCCAGCACTTGGAAGGCTGAGACAGGAGGATTGCCATGAGTCCAAGGCCAGCCTGGGCTCCAAAGTGAGTTCAGAACCAGCCTGGGCTCCAAAGTGAGTTCAGAACCAGCCTGGACCACAGAGTGAGACCCTGTCTCAAGAAAAAAACAAAGAGTTTACATTTTTGCCAGAATGAAAGGGCCTGCAGAAATGGGATGGACAGAAGAGCATAGAGAGTTTAAAGAGATTAGCATTAAAAAGAAGTCAAGTACTTGGAAGTAGGAATATTAAAAAGATGTCTTGAGAAGGTGCCATCATTTACCAATTAAAGTGTGGAGAGGCAAAGGACCTTGCTCTGGGAGTAGTATTTGAGGGCATCCTATAGGACAAAAGAGATAAATATTTGTTGCAGTTCAGCCATCTAATAACTCAGAGGCCTCCACAGCAATTGTCCAAGGAGGCCAGGCTAATGCTCAAGCCAGTGGTGGACCATGACGACATCCATGTGGTCCAGGCTTTATAAGCTTACAGATTGCAAGAGCTGAGGTTCATGAAGGCTTCCACTCAGATTTCAGAGGAAGACCTTAGAGGTGTGCCCCTTGGGATGGCAGTGCATGAAGTTGTGAAGGAGAAGCTGGAGGTGCTATGGAGATGCTGGAAATTTAAAGATGTCAGAGACATGGATCATTGGCTGAGAAAAGCTGCAGGATGTGAGTGGATCCAGCCCAAAGGAAAGCAGATGGATGTTGGAGGCCACCCAAGACCTTCGGAGGTTACATCACATCCCACCACAGCTTGCATAGGATGCTGGATACAGAACTTCAGAATTAAATGAAACTGCAGGATTTGGTTATTGTCCTGCTGTGTTTCATTCCTACTTTGGTCTGATTGCTTTCTATCCTCCTATTCTTTCCTTTAGGAATGAAAATATTTACTCTGTGCTATTGTATGTTGGAAGTGTTTAACTGTTCTTTGATTTTCACAGGGGTTCACAACTAAGAGTAGGTCTTGGGTCTCAGAGAAGACTTTGGATTTGGAATTTTTAGCAGTGCTGGAAAGGTTAAGACTTGGTAGCTCTCTGAAAAGCACTAAATACATTTTGCATAAGTAGATGGACATGCGTGTTTTGGGGGACATGGGTGGAATATTTTGGTTTGGATATGAACTGTCTCCCAAAAATCACATGTGTTTGGATGTGGTGGGATACCTATAGATCCATGTGCTGTTGGGAGATAGGGCCTTCTGGGAAGGGGTGGATGCCTGGGGCTTAATCCAAAAGGGGTAGAACACTGAGTTTGACCCGGATGGGGCAGATCTCTAGGACAGGACCTGGAAGGGTATACACTAGATCCCCCTTCTTGCTTCACCTGACTTCCTGCCCATGATGCTTGAACTCTTAAGCCTGTGGCAACTCCTAGAGACAGACTAAGTACATTTTGCATAAGGAGGTGGACATGAGTCTTTTTGGTGCAGGGATGGAATGTTATGGCTAGGATCTGGAATGTCCCCCAACAGTCTCATGTATTTGGATATTGCAGATTATCTATGATTTCATGTGCTGCTAGGAGGTATAGCCTTGTTAGGAGGGCAGATCACTATGTGTGTGGCCTAGAAGGATATGTCCTTGGCCCTGATTCTCTCTAACACTGTTCTGTTCTTTTGTGTTTTTCATCAGTCTGTTCCTCCATGCTGCCATTGCCAGCCAACCATGAGCAGACTGAGACCTCTGAAATATGAACTAAAATAAACTTTTCCTCCTTAAATTTTGGTTGGTGAGTATTGTGTCCCGGCAATGAGAAAATGACCGAGATAGTGAGGGTAGGAAAGAAAGAGACAGATTGTATGAAGAGGGGAAGAGGATGTGGAAAAAGGAGAGGATAGGTGTGAAGGGAAAGGGGAGTAAAAATAATTACGGTGCAGTTTGTAAATGCACATATCTCCCAAGTTTAATGTAATTACTGTATATTGCAAACACATTAGAATAAAAGAATAACTTTGGGAAAAGTACACAATCAGGAAAAACGGCAAAACCAAGATATATCAAGTTTGCAGTTTTCCCCTTCGGGGGCTGGAGGGTACTGCAGGTGGGGAGGGGGGATGAAGAAGTTACAATTTCTTTCTTTCTTTCTTTCTTTTTTCTTTTTTGAGATAGGGTCTCACTCCGTGGTCCAGGCTGGTCCTGAACTCACTTTACAGCTCAGCCTGGCCTTGGACGCAAGGCAAATCTTCCTGTCTCAGCCTCCCAAGTGCTGGGATGACAGGCATGCGCCACCACACCCAGTTTATGTGATGCTGGGGAATTGAACTAGGGTACTTAGCATTTGCTAATTAAAAGACAAGGGCTTTAACCACTGAGCCATTCCTCCAACCTCAAGAAGTTGCAATTTCTGCAGAAAGGAAGTGCCTGCTAGCATTAAAAAGAAGGCAAGTGCTTTGCATCAGGACAATAGGAAAGACGCCTTGAGGGCATCTCTGGAATCTGCAGGCTGGTTTAGGGGAATTTCTAAATGAGTATGCTGTTACTAGATGAGAAAAGCATGGTCTCAGCATTAGAGGTTGGAGGTAGGAAAGAAATAAAGCCAAGAAACCATGTCATATTTACTGGACTGTTTTGCAACTTCTTCTGAATACTCACAGGCTTTTCTGCCTTTTTTTTTTTTTTTTTTTTTAGATGAGTGGAAAGTCCAGCAAGGGAGTAACCTTTTAAGATACTGCTGACACTTTTTTCTTTTTGACAGTCTGCTCTCTAGTTGAGGTTGGTCTTGACCTCACTACATAGCCCAGGCTGGGGTTGAACAGACAGTAACCCTCCTGCCTCAGCCTATGAGGGTTGGGATTACAGGTGTGCTCCACCACACCCAGTTTATATGGTCTTAGGGAATCAAACCCAGGCCTTATGCTTACACATGGTAAGCAAGCACTCCAACCACTGTGCTATTCCTCCAATTCCTCATTTCTGCCTTAGGTGACAACAACGTACCTCCTTTCCCCCTCTGCTGTCCTCATCTTTGTGCCTTTCATAGCATTCTTCTCCCAAGACAAGGAGTAGCACCACACCGATCATGAAATAACACGGATACCAGCACAAATGGGGCACCAGCCGTAATTCCTTTCTTCCCATAGATTCCCTGGCCACTGTCTTCATGCCTGAGCACACAGGTACACAGCACTCAGAACGGAAGAAAAAAGCACCATGTCCTGTTTCTCTCCTAAATGTTTAGATTTTCAGGTCCATAAAAAATAAGACAGCTCCCGCCCTCCCGGGAGCCATCTCCAATCTATTCTCCGTGGACACTTACATGGATGAGTTGCCCCTGGATGCGATTAAAGGCAGGAGACAAGGCAGAAGTCGGTGGTCTCTGGCCTGCCTCTCCGTTCTCTCCCTGCCCTGGG
>PVKB01005647.1:0-89237 GCA_004027205.1 Ctenodactylus gundi | reverse complement strand
CCGGGGGGCCCCCCCCCCCCCCCCCCCCCCCCCCATTGTGCTCCCTGCTCTGCTACTGTTGTTAGCTGCTGCAGCCCTCCCTGTAGCTAGCCAGAGAAATCCGCTGCTCAGACCCAACTTTTGCAGCAAGAAAATACACTAACTTATGCAATTTGGTTTGGTGGATGGGTGGACCAACAGTTCTACTTTTGTGTGGGATCCAAACTGCATTATCCAGCTGGAACAGGAAACCTGATGCTTGGAGTGCCACTGAACTCTTTCAATAAATTCATCATATCAATGCTGTATTTTGTTCAATAGTCAGTGTTAGAGTACATTTTTAATTTGCAAGGCAGTAGGAGGTGAGAGGAGCTAAATTTGTCCTCACGTTCGATAGTCACACCATCCTGCCTCGCAGGATCCTCGCATTCCTTTTCTTTCCTGTATCTTGAATAGTAAGAAAATAAGTTTTGGGATCCATTGTGTCATTAAGTGAAAAAAAACAACATTCAAAGAATGATGTTTTGATTTAAAAAATTATACTATGGTGTTAGGCTTTTTCAGGCAGGGAATGATTAAAAATAATTTTAAATATATTACAATAATATTCAAGCATAAATATTCATACTCAATGTTTTGTCCAATGTTTCCTTGTGTTGATCTGTCTCCAAAGGGGGGAAAGTGGTCTTACTCACTTACTCTTTGTTGGAACATAATGGCTGACATCCACACCTTAACAGAGGATGGTCAATATCAAGTCACATCTCTCTCTCTCTCTCTCTCTCTCTCTCTCTTTTTTTTTTTTGAGACAGGGTCTCACTCTGTAGTCCAGGTTGGTCCGGAATTCACTTTAGAGCCCAGGCTGGCCTTGAACTCATGGCAATCCTCCTGTCTCAGCCTCTTGAGTGCTGGGATTACAGGCGTGCGCCACCACGTCCAGTTTATGTGGTGCTGGGGAAGCGAACTCGGGTACTTAGCGCTTGGCTTAGCGCTTGCTCAAGCGCTCTAATGGCTCAGCCATTCCTCCAGCCCCCTGAAGTCACATTTCAAGGGTCTCAGTCAGTTCATGGTTTCACGGTGATAGAAGCAAGGTGGTGGAGTCAGGCGCAGAACAGCTGCTGTCAGAATTGCAAGGAGGGTGAGGAAAGAGACAGGGGGATCCAGGGAAAGAATACTGATTTCCAAGCCACCCCTCAGTGACCCACGCTGCCTACTGCCTGGCTCTGAGCATCGCAGGAACTCCTTAGATTGACTCTCAAGTTCCAAATAACTCCTATAAACCAAATACCTCCCAAACACAGACAGCTTTTGGGGGACACGTTCCAGATCGCAAATATAACAAAAGATAGCCAAAACAATTCAGTCATTGCGCTATTTTATCATCTAATGTTTACTTAATGTTTACTTATATCACACAAAGTTAGTTAAAATATAGAAATTCCCCTACTAAACCAACTAATAGCTGACTTAGTTCCTTGTGTTAATACAACTGCCCAGGAACCCCTTCTTGTTCAGCGCTGTATGGCAAAGCCTTAGTTACCTTTGGGAAAAAAATTAATAGAAAATTCTAGGGATAAACAATTTATGAATTTAAGTGACTTTTTTGTAAGTAGAGCTAAAATGATCAAAATTCATAAGTTTTGAGTAACTTTTTATTATATTGTTATTTGTATATCATATCATCTATTATTAAAATTGTTGTATTAGGAGTTGGTTTCTATGTATTAGATTTAGAGTACTTGCCTAGCAATCAAAGTTTGATTTTCCAGTATCACATAAGCCAGCTGTGGTGACACATGCTTATTATCTCAGCACTTTGAAGGCTGAGGCAGGAGAATTGCTATGTGTTCAAGGCTGCCCTGGGCTATGTAGTGAATTTAGGGTCAACCTGTAAAACAGTAAGAAACAGTCTCAAAAAATTAAATTAAAAAATAAAATAAAGGATTTAGCAAGAGCTGTCATAGCATTTAGACAGTTGTGTTTCTATTTTACAATCTTTAATTGTAAAAGTACATTTAATGAGTATATTTCTCTTACATTATTATTTTCTTATTTGAAAATCAGATGTATTTGAAAAAGTATTAGATTCATAAGACAAAATATGAAACATTTTACAAATAGTATTTCATTCCTTTTTTTCATTTCTTTGCAGATGAATTTTTGAGTTTTTATGAAAAGTGAAATGACACTATGCTCTGGTTCAAGTTGGCAGACTGTTACATATAATTATTCCATTTGTGAAAGGTCACATTGAAGTCAGAGAAAATATATAAGGAAATATAAATAAATAATTTTTAAAAATCAGGAAGCAGAGAAAAATACAAATTTTAAAATGTCTGGAGAAATTCCCAGCTGAAAGCAGATGGTAGTTGATCCAAATAAATTAATTAGCTTATATAATAAGTATTATTTATATGGTCATATTATAAAATATATTTATTAAAATTAATTTGTAGAAGTAACAGAAAAATGTTCTAATAACTTAAGTGCAGGGCAAGGTGCAAATTTTTCATAATTTTAAAGTAATAATGTTAATTATATAATACATTTAGAGATAAATAATAATTTTCATATTTTAGAATCAATATAATTGTTAACATTTATAGCCAATGAAATTAAAACATTTATAACCTACATATAATCAATTAGAAGAGAATTACAGGTAAACTTTAAAAGACAGTCATTGAAAAAGGTAAAGTGCACAAAATAAGATTGATGATTTTAACAATAAATTGATAAATCAATAGAAAACTAAATTGTCTATTGCCTGTGTACAAATATTCAAATAAATATTTAAGAATATTTAGCATAAAATAATAAGTCACTTTATCATTCTTTATCTTCTTGGCTTTCATATGTTTGGGAAGCATAGCAAATTTCTAAGCAAAATGACTCTCAATTTATATTCATTTCAGGGAACACATAATATCACACTTAGGCATAATTTGTTGCAATGTTAGTGAAATTAACTATAATCAATTAGCTGAGGTAGTACATGCCAGGCCTTGGAATATGTGACCAATTGAAACATACATGTGTAGAAGGTTATGCAAGTAACTTGTACAAATCCACATCCTATGAAAACTCAGATATTAAAGGGATCAATGAAGACAAAGACTGTATCATAACTATATTTCTCAAAGTAAAATAAATCTTTTTGAAGTAAATGAAAAGAGATACTTTAAGTAGAAACAGAAATTAAAAACACAATTGGTAACTTTAGAGGAATTTACCTGGGCAGAAATGGTTCAACAGTTCCAAAATCAAGGTGGACAGTTTCCTTAAAACTAAAAATGCAAATACAACTCAATATTTTCTCCTCATCATTTAGCATAGAAAAAACTTTTATGCACACAAATTACTATGCATAATTTTAATCAATGCTACTTCATTCTTAATAGTTGAATCTGTATGCAATCCAGACACACTTGTACACTGTGGAATTTTTGTTAATAAAAGCAACAGGTCATCGGAAACTACTGTAGCAAAGTGGAAAGATATCCTGGGAATTAAATATTGTGAAAAACAACAGCAAAAATTCACGTAACGTAAGACGAAGTCAATGAAGCGGTCATGGAATAGCAAATTGTAGAAATAAAGATCATATCAGTTATTACCAGTGATGAGAGATGGGGAAAATGAATAGAGAAATAGAAATGCAGCTGTAAGAAAGTGAACAGAGCATCACTGTGATGCGGAAAGCTGTGCTTCTTGACTGTGTTACTGTTGACACACACCTGAGTATGACTTGAAGTTATATGATACTAGGTGGTCCAGTTTTTGTTCAAATGCTTCATATCTGTCTTTTTTATGGCTGCATACTATTTCATTGTGTATAGGTGCCACATCTTCTTTAACAATTCCTGTACGGATGCACAGGTAAGTTGTTTCCAGGATTTGGCTATTATAGATTCTGCTGCTGGAAACATGGATACACATATATCTTCTTGGTATATTGACTTCATTTCTTTTGGAAACATGCCCAGTAGGGCAGTAGCTGGATCAAATGGAATTTCCATTCTTAACTTTCTCAGGAACCTGCCAACTGTGTTTAGGGAAACAGACCAAGCACAAAAGGCTGACTACAGAAAGGCATCCCTCTTATGAGATGCACAAAAATAATGACATAGAAAGGCCCCAATGTGAATAACAGGGCAGAAAAAGAGGCAGTGGTCTAGGAAAGGGAGTGAACATATGAAAAGGAGGTGGACACAGACGGTCACTGATACCCCAATCCCCTTGGTTCTAATGTGTTACAGAATTTGGAATTTATGTATTTATTTTTAAAAATGTTAAATTTTATGTCATGTTATTTTTTTACCAAAATAAAGTTAAAAAGAAAGAAATAAAAACAAATAAATATATGACACTAAATACACTCATTTGAAAATTAATCATCACAGGTCAGCCTGGAGAAACCTAACTGAGATCAGTGTGTTTTATCAACTCTGCATCTCTATTAAGGCTTAGAAGCTGTTATTATGGAAAAATAAATGCATCATACAAATGCATTTAAGTTATCTGAATTGTTTACAAACAGCATTTGTTTACAATTTTTCTAAAATAAGAAAACCATAAAAGGTCAAAAGCTATAAGTATGTATTTCAATTAAAAGAGTATTTAGAAAAGATACTTCTTCATGTCCAAATGATAAAAAAAAAAAAAAAAAAACTTGCTTTCCCTAAGGTTCAACTTACAATTGATTGCTTTATCCACATATACCGGAAAACAAAAAGGAATGAAATTCATTTGAAATGAAAAACAAAGATGGAAGTTCACAGATACTGTAGCTGTAGACATAAATGTAACTCAAGGTTATAGAGACAAATCGTTAAGTTAGTAGTTAATGATGCATCAAGTCCAAAATGCAAAAGTCAAATGAATTTTCTACAAATCTGAGATCCAATTAAAATTTACAAATAAAAACATTAATTGCAGTACCAAAAGTGTGCTGTGAATATTTCTAACAAATAGTCTCCACAAACTTTTTAAAGAAAATGACATATAAGAAAAGCTAACATTATAAATACAAAGTTGCCATATATTTGTAAGTTAAATTTTTAAGATGATTATCTCTAAATAGAAATAGAGGTCAAATATGCTTTATTTCAACTGGACAACTTTATTCCGAAATTAATTTGAGATAATAAAGGATCAGGAAAATCAAATGGATTCTTATAAGGAGAGATACAAGCAAAAGGTATTTCAATTCACAGTACAACAACGTCATAGAAAGATACATGTATTCAGCTGTGTAGAGTCATATCAATGAAGTTAAGGGAAAAGAGTAACAGCATAAAGAGCTAAAAAAGACCTATAATTTTCAGAAAGATAAATATAACAGGGGCATCTGTGAACAAGTAGGATGAGGTGGACTATTCACTAAACACTGATTCGTTTGTTGATTATGCAGCTTTCAAAATTTCAATTAGATTATCAGTCAAACTAAACTAATTTTACTGTCCCTAAGGGGGGAAATTGGTACAAAGGAATTCACTGAGTATAAATACATTATTTAATCAAGCAATTCATAAAAATAAAGTGCACAGCAACTTTCCTAAGTCTGAAAATATATTTGAAGAAATGTAACAGTCCTGAATTCAAATCTAGAAAATGTAAAGAAGGCTTAAAATACTGCTGGAGGAATGGCTCAGGGGTTAAAAGAAGGAACACTTTAAGAAAATAAAAATATTATATTATAGTTGTAGTACAAAAAGGACTGGGCAATTAAATTAGAAAAATGCTAATCAAAAGCATTAGATAACATTGCACACCCATCACATGGATTGGCAAGGAATTTCAACACATTCTTCAGCACCAGACAGGCTATTGCTAGGAAGTATTAGAATTGGTTTCACATAGTGGGAGATACATAAATTTTATGTGTTGTAATATCTGACATAGATGTATATACTGAAGCCATTTTAAAGAAGACACTCTTTATTTCTTAATTCTTTAATATTTTTAGACTATAAACTTACTCTTTTTGTGGCATGATATTAGATCTCAATGTCTTACAACAAAATCTTAGATGCAAGCATTTTATTTTTTTATTTCTTCATCTGTAGAAAAAAAATCACATATATCGAAAAGTGATTTTAATCATTTTTTAAAAATTAAATGTGTATAGAAGACAGAATGCGAGTGATTTCTCTAAAACCATCTTCTTGCCATGTGACTTGAAAATTATTTTACTTCTGCAAAAGGTATTTCTTTTCCTCTATAAAGATCAGTATAATCTTCTGGCTTCTAAAGCAACTCTTTTTGTCTTTATAAAAATGAAGTGAAATCCTTAATATTCAGGTTACAAAGATTGGTACAAATGAGTGTGAAACACTCTCAAGTCTGTCGTCACTAGAATCACTTTCCCTCCTTACACACTCAGGGAAGACAGTGTTCTTGAGGAGCATGAGCACTTTTTAAATCTAAAGCTGTGCATTTGTGAGACAGACTGTGGTAAGAACTGGGGTAGGAAAGAAACAAGAAGAAACAACGATAGTCCATTTAACACCCAAACTCAGTTACATTATAAGAAATGAACTTTGTCAGCAATAACGCCTGTATTTTTTATTTTTATATAACCCTCTCCACCATCTGCATCATTTATGTTTAAATTAAGACAAAGTGAAAGAGGGGAGGAGGGTGGGAGGTGAGGGAGGGAGGGATGGATAGAGGGAGGGAGAAAACAAGAGTGAGAAAGCCCTTGTCACCTTGACAAGATATGTATGTGCACAAAATGCTCAACTCCATTGTAAACCTTGAATTTTGCACATATACGTATCAATAAAACATGGGAAAAAATAAAAAAGAAGGACTTTAGGCTTGGTTAATTCTGCACTTTTCAATATTATCAAAGTTGGCTTACTAATTTCATTCATAAAGAAATTTTGTGATTGACACATTTATAAAAACTTAGAATCCTCCTGTGCTCATTTCTGTGAGTTTCGACTCAAGTTTGTGGAGGAGGATCCTGTAATTTCTCTTTGTTCTCATTCTCCAAAACTGAAGCTGTCGATTCAGTGAAATGTCTGTTCCTAAAAAGAAAATAAAATTATGTACTGAAACATTTGGGGATAAAGCCACAGAAATCCAGTGACTTGTTTGCACTCGTACTCCATTCTCTTCAGCTAGTTTTCTCTTCCCATGTTTTTCCTTTTTTTTTCTTTAGCAGGGAAGATTATCAGAAAAAGAAAAAAAGAACAAAATAAACAAAACCTCGTGCATACATCTTCTGTTCCAGGAAGAGTGATTTTTGCTACTGCTGTAGCCATACATTTACTATTGTTCAATTCTTTCATAGCTCCGATTTTCATAGTGATAGCGTCCAAAGTTGATCCTTTATTTATTTTTTTTTTGAAAAAGGTATTTAAACTGTGTTGAACTTCCTATTAGATTTAATGTAGCACCTGTATACTCGCTATCCTGGGGAACTTAGGTGAATTTGACAAAATAAATAAATAAATAAATAAATAAATAAATAAATAAATGTATCTCTCTTAGAGATTTTTGTGACTGCTCTGGATATATCTAAATTTCTAAAAAAAATGCTTTTTCATTATCAGCTGTCCTTTGGCCTCCTAAATTCTTTATATTGTATAATTTTATCTTTGAAGAGTTTCAACTTTGTGCTGATACCAACCAATACATAAGTAACTAGGTAGATAAGTAAGGGATACATGGTTTTCATATCCTGAGTTGCATAATTATAACAATAAACATAGTGGAAAGTGTATGAGTCGCTTTTCTGTTGCTGACAGTCAATACTGGACTTGCATACTTTAAAAGAACAGTGTTCTTTGGCTCAGAGTTTCAATCCATGGTCAACTGTCTGCTATGCTGAAATGATATGACAGAAGGGTACCATAGAGGAAAGCAGCTCAACAAAACTAAGGAAGGTGGGTAGAGAGAGACAGAGACAGAGATAGAGAGAGAGAGAGAGAGAGAGAGAGAGAGAGAGAGAGAGAGAGAGAGAGACTGGAACAAGAACCTTGTAGTTTCCAGTGACCTATCTTTAATCAGGCTATATCTCCTGAAATGACATATAGCTACTGAACTCACCAGTGGTGTCCCTTATCCAATTGCCTTTCAAGTCTATGAGACTTCTGGGAGAGAGTTTAGATTCCTTCCCTGGCCCTCAAAACACTTACGTCCATCTCATTATGCAAAAGGCATTTAATTTGTCTCTAAGAGTCACCAAACTCTTCGCAATTACAGCATTGCTGAAAAGTCCGAGTACAAAGTCTCCTCTGAGACTAAAGCAAAGTCTTAGCTACGAGTCCTTGCAGAAATTAAAAAGAAATTTAAATACTTCCAAAATTTTGTTGGAATACGGAAAATGCTCCCATTCCAAAAGAAAAGAATTGGGTTTAGACCAAAACAAGACTGAAACCCTACACGGCAAACACTAACTCCTATCATTTTATGTCCAGCATGGGGGCAAGTTAATGTGAGATATGAACTGCCTGTGGCTGTCACTAGCAGATAATACACATTCCTGGCGTCTCTCACATCCTCTGGTCCCCACTGTACTGATGGCTTCATTCTCACACCTTCTCTTCCAGCATCTTTGTGTCAGATATCTCAGGCACCTGGCCTGGCCTGCTTGGCCTTCTTCTGAAGCTTTGGTGAAGGCATTTATGTCCTGTGAATCTTCTATTACGCATTCCTGTAAAACCAGTAGGTGTGGATGCCGCCAAGGTTTACTTTAGCTCATCCTAGCCCGTAGCCAGAGCTTCACCACAGATCATCAGGAATGAGGTTCTCACAAGGAGCGTGCAACCTGCATCCAATTAACTTGCAGTTCTCATAAGGCTCATTCTTTTCAGAAACTAATGCTGCACTAGTCTGACAGAAGGCAGAGGTCAGGTAGCACAGCAAACAGTGGTATGCTGCTGTAAATACAGCTGACGCTTTGCACCATGGTCCACTGCTCACCTCTACTGTGTGATCCAGCTCCTCAGAGGGCCCAGACTGACACATTTATTTTCTCCAGGGGAGTTGAAAAAAAAACTTGATGTATATCATTTAATTCTTAAAATATTTTATGTTATATTTATTTACTGCAATAATTAGCCTTATATTCTTTCAACAATTCTACTAAAACCTCTTTGGTCATTTTTGTTATGAAATGAAAAAAAAAATCCTTCTTGAAACATTTGATATATAAATGCCTGAGGCTGGTGCATCTTTTCTATTCTACTTGATGAGTATCTACTTCATGATTGATGAGATTATTGAAATAGATTACCTTCATAATTTTAAAGGATGTTTCTTTTAATATGATAAAGAATTGGATGATCATAAATATACTCAAAATATCTATGACTTTGTGATATTAAGTATAAATTAACGATGGAATGAAATCATCAAAAAGCGTCGGATAACAAAGCTAATTGATAGTAGAGAGAAAACCTGAGTTCTAGAAACATTGAATGACTTTTTTTAGTCATTGAAACCGTATATGGCAACATTAAGATTTTTCTGTACATTCAAGATTGTTCTTTTGTTTATGCTAAATTGGTGAAGTAAAGATATGTCAGTAACTGTGTATCTCATAAGACAAATTTTATACAGATAGTGGTTTGCATCAAGCAATCGTCCAGAGTAAAGCAGAATAAGGATGGGTCCAGGAAGACTGAGTAACGCACCTTGTGTTGTTTTCAGGACTTGTGGTAGGATGATGGTAGGAAGCTGAAATGATTATCGCAAGAGAAAAGTGAATAAAAGGTGAACTAGTAGTAACTTCTGTACGAATTTAAAATTTCTACTAATAAGTTTTTGTTCTAGCTGATAAAACTAAATCTGGGAGGAGGGAGGGAAGGGAGGGGAGGGGGAGGGATAGAAGGAGAGAGGGAAAGCCCTTGTCACCTTGACAAGATACATATATGCACAAAATGCTCAACTCCAATATAAACCTTAGATTTTGCATGTATACATATCGATAAAATAGGGGAAAAAAACCTAAATCCGAAGCAGTATGCAGTTCCAATCACAGTTATTCCAGCAACCTGCAGTCTTCAGGGTAATTTTTTTTTCCATTTGATACAATATGTGAAGCAAATACCAAGTAAAAACAACATATTCTATTGTGGGAAATAATAAAAAAAATAACTGCTATGTAGCAAAAATAATGAATACTCAGCTCATTTTGTTTAAAATTGCATTGTTATGACCTAGTTTAAGCAAGTTTCCACAAGTGAAATTTTATATTAAGATGATATAAAGTCTGATGCAGTTTTGTTTTATTGTTAGTCTCTATAGAGACACATATATAAACAATTAAATTTGGGGTATGATCTGAGGAAATGATGATTTTCCTTCCGTGTAAAATGTTTTCCCCAGTGAAATCCCTAATGCTATACTAGGTGAGCATTACAGTCTGTTCCAATCTCCAGTCTTGTTTCTAGTTTGCAGATCAAAATCAAAAAAGGAAGCGTGGTGACACTGTTTCTGAGGTGTTAGCACAGGCTTATTTTGCCATCATAACGGAGGCTGGCTCCCTGGCACTGCCATGCCAGCTATCCAAAGTAGCTGCAGAGAAGAAACTCAGCAATATTTCCCATCTGTGTTTTGCAGCTCCATCCTGATAGAGGGGACATCCAGACCGCGCTCGGTGTTAGAACGGCTTTAAAAGAAACGAGAGAATTCCTCACCTTCCCGCTGATGCTCCTTCTGCTCTACACTGCAGTAACAAACCCAGGTTCAAGTTGCTGAAAACAAACAATTAGAAATCAAATCAAAGCCAGTTTGACTTCACAATTGAATGCCTAGATGCAATAGGAGTAATAACAATGCAAAGTAATAGCCTGCCGACTCCAATGAATATGGCCTAATAACTTTAGACCACAGCAAGACTTGGATAAAATTAGAAGATAATGTAAAACTCTTTGGTGTGCTCTACTGAATTAGTATTCTTAAACTCGTGCCTACACGCCATCCATAATGAGGATGGCTAGTTCCATTTACGGACACTGCCTATGAGAGCTAGCACTAATGCGTGACAGCATATTGTAGGCTGGTCTATAAAGGCACACCAAATTTTCATTATGTCTCAGTCAAAAAGTGCTTGTTTTGCAGGATGGAGTCCATGTCAATAAAATGGATTGAGTGTCACTTAAACCAAGTGACGTGCTAATCTTCTAGAGGCCTCTGTCCTTAATCTCTACAGGACATGAGTCAGTTTAGAAGCATGAGCTGTTCTCACAGGTATCAACTATTGAGCTCTTTAATGTAAATTCAAAAGCAAAGCTTATCAGTGTGTTTCAGAAATTGCTTCAATGTGGTTTCTGTCTATGAAAAAAAAAAATCCTCCTACTTCCCCCAAATCCATGGACAACTTCCAGATTTTTTTTTTTCAATGCCTGGGAGCACCTTTTAATTATACAGAAATTGGTTTTGGTGATAGCTGCCCTGTAACCAATTGGATTTGAGGCATGTCTCCTGGCTATTCTTAAGGCAACTTGACTACCGCCCTTGTATAGGCAAGCGTGACTAAAATATTAAGTAAGGTAATGTCACAATCCAGAATTTCACGACCAAGGCTCCCTAATTATTTAAAAGGGAAGCCATAACTAATCATTTTTAAACAAAAGAGCACATTAATGACATTTAGACCATTTAGTCTTTAGTTTAGAGAGAGGATAATGAAATATATGGAAAATGGCTGTGATTGTTGTTTTAATATTTGAAAATCATAGCTATTATACACAGAATAACTCAAAGTCTGTAAAACATCTGCATAGTCAAAGAGTTGAATTGGTCCACAATAGAATCATTAAAACATAAAATTAAGTGGAAGTCATCATCCTGCAACCTTTTTTTTTTAAATGTCAATTTGCAGATATTTTCAGATACTTTGGTCCAAATGGAAAAATAAGTGATTGTTACAGAATGTAATTGCCTCTGTGATGGAGTAACTCTTGTTAAATAGAGTAAGAGTTTTGTATCTGTTATTGTATCTAATATTTAAACCACAGCTTATTGGTGAAGACATACATAAAGTTTGGAAGCCACGCACTGAACTCAGTTTACAATCACTACATACAAAGATGCTATCAACAGAATAAGATGACCAAATATTTTTGGACCTCTGAAAGCAAAACAATAGAAAATTAAAACAATGAGGCAATGAGCACGCATGAATGGGAATATTTTCATTTCAGATTTTTAAAAACTGTTTTATATTTTCTTAAAACAAGTCTTATGAGGTAGACTGTTTGGGCGTTTTCTTTTCTTTTCTTTTTTTAATTCCATACCTCTGACTTCTTTCTTTTCTCAAAGATTGTTTCTTTTTATTACCTATATACACATACTGAAGTATATTGGGGATCTATACTGGTTCCAGGGTAAAGCAGTCATGTTCAAATGTGTTTTTAATATTTGTGTTTTTTGTTCTGACATTCATAAAGTAATAAACAATATTGAAGGACTCAGTGAATACTGTGAGATCCTCTTAATGGAATATTAAATTTGCACCAACCAATCAGCTTTTTGGAGTGAAAAAATTCAGCTTTTTTTTTTACTTTGCTTCAAAAAATATGGAAACTAATACTTAAGAGACTTTTGTAAAGAATTAGTACTATCATACTCATAAAACCAATGCATTTTATTAACATACTTAAGAAAATCTATAACTATCGAGAGTGATATTTCATATAGTTATGAAATACTTTATTTCTGGGGCAACATTTGATAAATATATAATATTAGGGTTGTATACCTTGATGCAGTACAACATGTCAGAATGATTTGAATTATTACTAGTTGACTTTGAACACTGTGGGCATAGGCATTGTTAGAGATATTCCTATAAGAGGATGGATTTCCAGTACAGGATTTTGGAGTCACAGATATAGAATAGATATATAAGTGAAGTTACATACATTTAATTTTAGCTGGTAGCTATTTACGTTTCTTTAATTAAAAAAATAAGACACAGTCTGTGTAAATTCTATATGTAAATGTGTGTGTGTGTTTGTGTGTGTGTGTGTGTGTGTGTCTGCGTGTGTTTGTGTCTGTGTCTTTAATTTATAAAGACCACGAGTGTAACTGGTCCAATATTTATCAGCAGTAGCCTAAAGTCATAGGAAGAGTGTTGGAGCTATTAATTAAGAAGTATAGTCCTTCTCAACTTTAGCTAAAAAAGTGTGTCTCCTAAAATCAATTAATTGTAAAGTACATGTAAAAGTCCCTTGTGTATACGATATGACCTGGCCACCCAACCTCAAATAAAAGAAATAGATATTATCATTTTTTGCCAATATTTCTAACAGTTTAAAATACATTAAGAAATAAAACTAATTTGACTGCATTGTAAAGCTGTAAATGAAATTATATCCAGAAGAATTTTCTGACACTTTTTGATTAAAGTTTTGTAGCACAAAGGAAAAAAAAAACTATATTTGAATACAAGGAGATATACTTCAAAAATAATCTTATGTAGTTCCAAAATTATATAGGTTCTTTTAGGTGCTGGGGAAGAAACCCAGGGTCTTCGCACTGAACTATACTCCTAGGTTGTTGACTGTATTTTTTAATTTTTGAGAATGTTTCTCTCTAAATTGCTAAAATATCTACTCTGGATTTAAACACAGAATCCTTCTTCCAAACTTAGCCGGGAATATAGACACACAACACTTCAATGTCTGACTCATTATCAAAATTTCCTTGTCAATAATAAAAATAATACTGATTTTACATATAATGTAGAAATTTTGAAATACTTGCCAGAAAAGAACAGTATACAGAATAAATATGCCTATATGCAATATTTGAAATAGGAGAGTTATTTATTCTTCATTACTTTGTATGTTGCTTATCATTTTCTATGTTTTCTATTCCTATAATACACAAAATTATGAGAGGTTAACATAATACAAGGTGAAGATGCTTTTGTTCAGAAAAGAGAAATGAAGTTCACACACAAAAAAGGCAGAACATTAATCCTCGGACTGTCCATGGCGTTCAGTGAAAAGATTCTGACTTGAAAACGTTCCTGCTTCCTGATGTGGTCTGAATTGTTTATCCTGTGAGAGATGGAAAAATGAGCACATGTCACAACAGGAATAGAGCATAATTGCTTCTTTTATACAGCTTCAGAAAGCAAATTAATGTACTTAGCTTATTAGAAAAGAAAAAAAAAACAGTTGAATGAGGCCAACTATGTCAATAATGAACTTTAAAAATGTTATGTTAGCATTTAGAACGTTAGGCTAAATGCCTTTTGGGGTAAACTTCACTTTTTTATAATTGAGGTTTTGTTGATACTAGGTGATTGGATCAAAGATATTAAAAAAAGTTCATGTTATTTTTAAGACATTTAAGACATTCTTTATGTTATGCCTTGACATAATATTTAGTATTGCAATTATTTAAAAATCCTAATGGTGTAGTTATTTCTTTTATGAATTCATATGTGAGCTTTGATTCGTGTACTTCGACAGTACAAATTTGTTTTATTTCATTGTTACAAAGAAAACTGAATATGGAAAATATTACTAATTCCTGAAGTGGTTACAGATGGGTTTTTGTTGGACAATTATGTGAGGCATTTTTCTGCATAATCTCATTGTGAATCTTAGAAAAATTAGCTGAAGAAACAATTATAATACCTATACTCCTGAAGAGAGAATCAAAGTTGAAAACCTTTCAAAATTCACAAGCATTATGTATTAGAATTACACGGGAATCTGTATGGTTCTATAAAATATGTTTCTAAATGTGAGAAATTTTTAAATTGAAAAAAAATCAATATTGTAACTTCAAGTGACAGAGTGGAATAGATATTTTTAGATATTTTAATGTTTTTATTTTTATTAAAAACATTGTTTCTTCACTGTATTTGTTGTGTGATTGGGATAGGTTGCTCTATATTTTAATGTTATTTACTTTAATAGTTTTGTTTCAAGAGTTACATAACTTCATAAGATGAATTAGTTTCTTATTCCTGGTCCTTCTATGCTGGTCACCCATTAGCACCTGAGAACCTATCCTCTTCAGTATTTATAAGGCTTTGAGAAAATTGAAATGGTCAGGTCTTGGCTAGGCCAGACAAAATACTTTTCCAGCCATCTCTGATCGGTAGGCTGTATGTTCCCCACCTCTGGTCTAGATATGATCACCCATCAGTCCCTTAGTAGCTACCCTGGTTATCAGATGGGCTGTCACTGTACCACTGTGCATGCCTTCAAACAATCCTTTTATTTTACTCAATAGTGGTCCGAAAGCACAGAGTAAGTTTGCTGTCAAATCAAGTATGTGAGAAAGAAGCTATAAAGTCCTTCTTTAAGCAAAAAGATAAAAGATCTCAAAAGAAAAAAAAAAAAACAAAACTCATATACTGAGATTTCTAAGATTCACCTAGAGGCACTACATCCATATAACTTTTACTACAGCATATTGTTATGATTTTCCATTTTGTAATTAGTTTTTGTTAATTATTGTGTATAATTTATAATTTAAACTCTATCACTGGCATATATACATATATATACAGGAAAAGCATAGCATATAGGGTTCAGTGCCATTTGGGCTATCAGGCATGTATGTACTGGGGATCTGGGAATGTACCCTGGCCTAAAAAATACTTTTGTGCATAAAAATGTACTGTTTCTATTATCATTTAAAACTTTATTTCTTCCACAATACACAATGACCATAATGATGACATCTTTAGAAATATTGAACAATGTTTTGGTATGTAAGTCTATAAACGGAAATTGTGAAAAATAGCTAACAAAATTCTGTAATATTTAGATTGCCATGATCTATTATTTTTCTTTAAAACACTTCACAAAATGCGAGTTTTTTCTATTAACTTTATGGATAAAATCTGTCCTTGTCATGTTAGAAAATACTGCACAAGTAGCCAATGCCTTTGTATTTCAACAAATGTCTAAGTGAGAATGAATTCTAACACAAGATCGACATTGTTGTTCACTTTTATTCTTTAGACAAAAACACTGAAATCCATTTAAGAAAAGAATTTTGTATGACAATGTTTGACTAAACATAAAGTATCTCATAGGTTTTGACAATTTTGTGTTTGTTTATGGTATAGGACAATGATAGAATTGTTTTGCTTTTCTAAAGAAGAAACTTGGAACTGACATTTTTCGGTAAAATATATGCAGTTCATGTAACTCCTCTGATGTCTTCAAATGGATGCTCAGCTGTTAGAAATGTTCTTTGTTTGGCGTGACAGTCGCTTACAGATGCTGCTATTTGATTCCTAACACACCTGTTTGCTCTGTTGAGCTTTGCTGATCTCAGAACCAGGGCATGTGGTGCATAGATATTTAGATACAAAATTGTAAATAATGAAAAAGAGCATCCAAACGCTTTGAAAGAAAGTGTTGCTTCTTGCTTTGCACATTTTGTGTTTGGAGTTTCGGGGTATTTAAAATGTGTGAGCACAAAAGAATTGCATTTTTTAAAGTAACCAAGAAAGAAAAGAACATCGAGTGAATGCTAAATGATAGTCCCAAAGAAAGGAAAATGTTTTCTATGGAGATGGCCTGAGGGAAGAGATTTCTTTTTGCTTTCTATAAAAATATGAATGCACACTGAGTTAAGAAATAAAGAAAATAAAATAGGGTAAAATAATAAAAGATCCAGTCACAATAGACTACCGAGAAGCAATCATTCCTATTACAAAACTATGAGGTATGATATTAAAGTCTTATTCAGGAAACTAGTAGGAAAATTTTTTAGAAGGATGATTCTATATGACCACAATCAAGACTACTATCTTTCTGGATCAGATTCTGGAAACAAAATTAGTGGATAAAAGTAGTGAGAGCCAAATACGGTACAGAGTTTGTCTCATGGTAATATAGAGGATGATTTCTTGAGTATGAGAAAGGGGTCATGGTAATACAGTATGCTAACATTAAAAAAAAAAAACTCAATGGAAAAATATATGAGAACTTGTTGAAACTCTGGAAGGATCCAAATTAAATTGTTTATGAAGAAAACTTGTATTGCATCAGAAATATTTTATCCATTCAGGCAGGCAATAGTGACTCAATTACATAGAACAAAATGGTCACTGAAGAACAGAAACCAAACAGGACCTACCAGAAAACAGCAATACCAAAGTTTTGGTCACAGGCCAGCACTGGAGATGTTTACTAATCACGTGTAACAAGGAAGACATCTGATATAAATTCTAAATATTTAATTTTAATATTATGTACCAATTTGTTACAAAAAATAGGTACTCAAAATCAAATTACAAAAGCAATAATTTTTTCAGAGGATTTTATTGTAGTAATGCCCAAGTTAACTTGAACATTTTTGAGTCTACCCACAAGCAGCAATTTTGGTATAAATGATTTGAGAGTTACATTCTTTGCTGTTTCCCACCACTTACACATGTTGAGATTTTTTTTTAAGCAATTGTTTATGTGACTTTCATAGAAGGGACCCAAGTCAATGTTTAATCATTTTGTTTGGTCTTTTTCACTGAGCATTATTGACTTGAGATGACCCCATCTTTTCAAAAGTTTTGGATCTATCTTCTTTAAGGTTACATTGTATTCCTTTGTATCCCCTTCTCTGTTGATGTACAAGTAGGTTGTTTCTAGGATTTGCCAACTGTAAGTTGTGCTGCTCTGAACACTGAGCCATCTGGAAGACAAAGACAGGTAAAATCCTAGAAGACATGGAGACTGGAAAGGATTTCCTGAACAGAATACCAGCTGCATAAAAAAATAATAGTAAGAGTCAACAATGGGGCTACCTACATTAAATTTAAAAGTTTTTGCAAATCAAAGGGAACAATCAATAGGGTAAAAAGACAACCCAAAGAATAGAATACTTAGAATGTATAAAGAACTCTAAAACAATATCAAAAATGTGGAAGACACCAAAATATCCAACAGACCAATAGATGCAAAAATTATGGTATGTGTACACAATGGAATACTACTCATCTATAAAAATGATAGCTTTGAGGCTTTTGTAGGTAAATGGAGGCAACTTAAAACCATCAGGCTCATTGAAGTGAGCCAGACACAGAAGATTCAATATCAAATGGTTCTCTTATGAGAAATGCAAAATAGAGTTAGTTCACAGAACTACATGTAGGGGGATAGTGGGAGTTAGGCGGGTGGGGAGGCTGTGGGAGGGTCAAAGTGTGTGAATACATAGAAATATGAGATCACATTCTTGTTTTCATTTCTCTAGGAATATACCCAGAAGTAGAAATAGAATTTTGGGGTCACACAACAACTAATATTTTTCTTCCTTCCTTCATTTCTTTCCTTCTATTTCAGCACTGTTATGCTCTTATTCACCATTATTATACCTTTTTTTGTTTGTTTGAGACAGGGTATCTCTCTGTAGTCCAGGCTCACCTCTAACTCACAGCATCCTCCCTGCCTCAGGCTCCTGAGCTCTCATACTGCCAGTTTACACCAGTATGTCCAGTGTATGTGGATCTGGAGAATTAAATTGAGGGCCTTCAGATTTTTAGGCAAGGGGTCTAACCAATGTGCTGTTCCTCCAGGCCCAATCCTAGTTTTCAGTAAAATGTGCAGTGTGCTGGGGCAGGGCGAAGGTCAGTGAAGAGTTCAAACAGATGGAGGAATATCATTGGCCAGTTCTCAGAGGGGAAGGAGGGTAGGTAGCATGTGGTTGTTCTTGTTGAGGTTAGAGGACATGGGATCATAGTGAGACACAGAACGAGGGAGGGCCTGATCAGATAAGGCCTGGTCGACATGGAATAAAATTAATTTTATATCAAAACACAGCAGAGGATTTTTAAGTAATTTATTTTTCTTTGACTTAAATTTCTAATGTGAAAAACATACAGAAATCAGGCAAGAGTGATGAGAAGGGATATGAGGGAAGGATAATAGCACAGTGCTCCAGGTGTGAGCTCGTGGCTGCCTCAGCAAGGGAAGACAAAGTTGGTACTTTAGATGCAGAGCATTGGTGATGAATTCAATCGAAAGTTGCAGGGGCTGATGAGAAAGAGGTACCAGGAATCATGATGAGATTTCTAGTTGTTCTAAGAAGGTAGTGATATAATTTACAAATGCAAAACAAATTGCACAGGAATGGCTTCTGGAAACTCATAACTTGAAGTGTGCATTAAAATATATTTTTTACCATTTAAAATACGTTCTTGTTTTTAGATTTTTTCTTTAAAAAAGGAAAATATTGGAAATTAGCTTCCTCAGGCTCCTTTTGATTGGCAAAGCGATAGTAACATTACAGACTATGTATTTTTTTCCTTTTCAATTCTTGTCTGTCATATTCTGTAAGTCATAGAAAACTGGATTCAGGGGGAAAAAATCTGGAGACCGACTGCAGCTGAAAATTTCCTTCGAGAGTCACCTCGTTTTTTTACAGACATTAACATTTATTACTCACAATTATCTGTCTAATTTATTCCATAGAATGTGTCAAACCTGGTTACTCAAGCAAAATATGTACTGCAGTTAAAATATATTACAAAAAATCTCAAACTACACAAAGATAATTTACTGAAAAAGAAAAATCCCACAATGCACTTCATTTTCTGGATGCCATCTCCATTTTGTGTCTGGCTGAAGCACATTCTTCCATTTCTGCGACATTGCCGTCACACTATTGTAGCCTTGATTTTGTGAAGTCTTTTCTTTTCCTTTGCCACTTGAATAGAGATGTTCCAGCAGAGAAAGTCTATTTGTCATCCATTGTTAGCACTTTCAAACTGTTGTCCCATGGCCACGGAGAAACTTGGTGTGCTTGGAATTTTATTGGATTTGCACCAGATCCCAAGCAGCCTCTTCACTTTGACACTTTATAATATACTTGTTTAGTCTGGTGGTTTTGCTTTATGAATTTCTTTCACGGTGTATTTTTAAATGAAATCTCTATTCATAGGTTTCAGGAAGACTTGAAATAAGTAAAAAGAAAAAAAAATTCCATGGATCTATTGAGGTGAATTCGTATAATACTAAAAGATAGTCTTCAGAAAAAAAAAGTATTTGCTTTTTTTATCATTACCAGAAATATTTTAAAAGCTTATTTGAGACTGTCTCCATGTGGTCACGGACACCTTCACCATATCAGTGTGTTGTTTATGTTGGATATTTTTATGTTTACATAAATCTATAATCTGATTTACTTTGACACTCTTCCAGTATTCACTGGACAGAGATAAAAGTTTTCCCTGAAAAACAGAGAGAGAAAATTGAAGATCAGAAGTAGAAAATGAAGACAAATTTGAGGAACATTTAATGTTAAGTAGTGTTTTTTTTTTTTTTTTCGCTTAGAAGCAAAATGCCTGACTTATCATAATGTTTTTTTTTTTTTTTTTCAGAAAATTTGGAAATACAAGAAAAGCAAACAGAAGGAAATAATGTAGCAGGTTATCCTTCCTGAAAGGTTTCACCCTCGGTGAAGAGTAATGCCTGGCAGAAACACAAAGTCTGGGTCATCTTTATTAAGGGAGCTCCCGGGCAAGGTTCGTGGACCCCAAGGAAGGGGTCTGGGAAGTCGCACCTCAAGAGAGGGGTAGAGGGCATTTATAGGATTTGGGGAAACGTATAGGACCGCGGCATAAGCTGACTGGGTCGCTTGGCCAATTGAGCTGTCCTCAATTAAGTTTCCTTTTCCCAGAAGCTGTTTCTGGCAGGGGACTTGTTGCCCTGCTGGTTTTTCTCTTCCTCTCTCCGCTAGGGCCATCACTTCCAAAGAGAAACTAACATTAGCATATTTCTATACAATATCTAGTATTTTATAAATATTGAGAAACCAGTTTGATATTTTAACTTTTCTTCTTCTATTTGAGAGGAAATCATTACTTTCCCAAAAAATAAAAATATTTTAAAGTACTTTCAAGTGCAGGTTCATACAGTTACTGTTTATAAATTTCTGGTAAGTTTTCATTGTAAACTTTACTGGTTTTTATCATTGACTCACATCCTGTGACTTTGCATTCACCTTTAGAATGGCATGAAGAGTCATGGCTGTGCTACTGAGGGCAGGCACAAAGTCACCGTTGGGGCAGCTGTTAACAGAGCAGGGCAGGGCACGGTGACTCCATGGACACCACACACTTGACCTCTCATACATTCATTAAAGTTTATTCCCTGAGAAGTCACAATTTTAGGGGCTGTATAAAAGACATGTTAACAATATTTTAATTTCTATGTAGGATTTTGTAAATACACATGATATGTTTTCTTGAGAAAAATCAAAGCTTTGCTAAAATTTATTTTTGGAGGCCTCTCCTAATCATTCTCACATTTGGGACAAAAAATTTCCTTGCAGCCAGACTTGTTATTTGTGCAGACTTTGACTTCTTACATTTACATCAATGAAGCAAGTTATTCAACCTCTTTATCAAGTCCAATATATCCATATCAGCCTAAGGTTAATAGCATGCCCTTTTTATTGGATTACTGTGATTACTAAGTGTAGACAGTTTAACACACAGAAAAAATACAATAATAATAATAAAAAAAAAACATTTGGGTGATTTGAGTAAGTAACAACCACGGAGGTGCATCCCACACAGTTAGTTGCTTTTTCTACTCAAGCTACCATATTACCTGCATCAATAGGTGCCATCGCATCCTAATCACTTTGCTGATGCTATGTTAAAATTATTTGAATTATTTAACTCAAAATGATATTAAAATAAGTACAATAAAATAATATGCATTGTTTCTGTGTCTTTATAATAATTTAAATAAATACGAGCCAGAAGATGCTATCTACTGACTTCTCTTTAAATCCCATCGAGGATCCTACTTAAAACACACTCCGTAGAGGCGACACTATTGTCCCAACTGCCCTTGAACAAAGCTTATTGTAAGAAAAACAAGTGCAGAATCAGAGAAAAAGGTACTAAACTAAGGAGGTACATATCTGTTTCAGACTCAGAAGCATTGTGTTCTCAGGCAAATGTTATATCCTATTTGGGATATAGGATTTTGTTTGTGAATAAACGGATTAAGCTAGATTACTGCATTTAGCATATTCTTCTCCCCTCTGCTCTCTCTGCATTTGCTTTTCCCTTTGCAAATATCACAAGACTCACACAGCAAATGTTTTCAAACATAAAAGGCTGATGTTGATTATAAACCTAGTTTGGAGCCGATAATTGAATGAGGGATAGGAAATGACATTAGTTTTTCCTGAGATGTGTGAGAAATACAAGGGAAACATTATCAAAGTATCAAAGATAGATCAATGGGAAGTTCTATTGCCAGAGGAAAGAGATTTGATTTTCAGTTGCCAAACTGCTGTAAGAGCTGGCAGAAGCCTAGAGCGGGGTCTTTACAACCAAAGGCTGGAGCATCAAATTGGGATGAGCCGGGATACAAAAAGCAGATGAAAAACTTCTTGTCCAACAGATTTCATTTGGCCCTCAACGAAGCACTGTTGCTCTCTGCTTGCGTTTTGCATTTTATTTCCAGTATTTAACAGACTTCTGACTAAGAGCCTTCCACAGACCTGCAGCAACCATTTTACAATGTGTTCCTACACGTGGTAGGGGCCTTGGTCAAAGCGGTGATATTTACACGTACTGAAAGTGCTGCTACAGTCTGAAAGAACTAACCCTAGGATATCCATTCTACATATGCAAAAGCTCAGTATCAGAGAGATGGTTCCTTCCAGGGTCAGTAATACCTTTACTTGCATTGGGTCTACGTATTTGTAGCTGTATGTGCACACCTCTTTAGGAAGTTTCCAGTCTCACAACCTGAAATGCAGGATGCAATTTAAAATGGGTGTCTTGGCCAGGAAAGAAGTACACTAGTGCATGTTTCTCCAAAGCTAGTCTTCAACCTACATGCCACACTCTAGTCGAGTTTGTTTGAGCTTACAGAAGAACATGTGTGCCCCTATGCATGCTGCTGATAAAATTTTTCATATGTGTTTTGGGATGGAAATAGATTCTCTTCCACCATGGGACTTGAAACAGGAAAGATAAGTATTCTAAGTAATTTATCTATAGATTTTATCACTTTAAAATCAATATTGGTAATAAATGTAAATAAGCCTTAAGAAGGAATGCATACATCTATACTTTACATCACTGCTAAGTTACACTGACCTCCTAAGGCATTAGGTAGGAAGGAGTTAGGTATCAGCTGTCTATCCTTTTCAAGACACCAATGGAATAGAACAATGAGACAAAGAGAGTATTTATTTATTTGTTTATTTATTTGAGACAGTCTTACTCTGCAGTCTAGACTGGTCCTGAATTCACTATGGAGCCCAAGCTGGCCTTGAGCTCACGGCAATCCTCCTGCCTCAACCTTCCAAGTGCTGGGATATGCCACCCCACCCGGCTTTTTGTGGTGTTAGGGAATGAAACCCAGGGCCTTGAGCTTGCAGGACAAGTGTTTTAATTTCTGCACTATTCCTCCAGCCCCATGGAGAAATTTATTTTATTTAGCTTTTTACAGTCAAAGTGCTAAGAGTGAAGGGTGTTAAACTATTTATTTAATATTTACAAAAATTTTAGATTAAAAGAATGCCTGCCAATTCTAATCCACACTTTCAGAGATTTCACATCTTTAGGAAAGATGAATCTAGCGAGTGTATTGAGTTAAAAGTATAAATTACTTTTAAAAATCCCGAGTAGCCTGAAGTTTCATTGCAGTGTCTCACTGAACCTCTTGTTTCACTTTTGATAAATCCTGTCTTAAATTTCAGCTTGAGATTCTCAATGTTAAAAATTTAAAAGTTAAACATTTAAAAAGATAAAGATATCTAACTAAAATATTTTGTGTGTGCTGACCACAGAAGTTACAAATCTGAAAATAACTGCAAATACCTGTAAATATAATTAAACGCATTTAAGTTAAAGTTATTTAAGTGTGCACCTGTAATTTTCAGATGTTTTATAGGTCCTATCATAATGTATATATAAATATTTCATATATTTTATTGTAACCAAATATAAACCTTCATCCAACTTAATATTTAAAAACAAAACCTTGACTTTTGCCAAAATAATTCAGAAAATATATAAAATGCATACAACTCTTTTAAAATGCAAGTTTTCATGAAACATTTCACTTGTAATTTACATAATGATATACGGTAACTACTTATGATAAAAATTTAGCTGCAATTTCATTGTAAAGAATATCTAAGTAATAAAAATATGGTCTGGATTTTGGGCCTTATATGGAGGTTTTCTGAATAATTGTGTATTTTTAAATTATTCAATTATTTCTCTATTCTATCACCTTGATGATTTTAGAGTATCAAAAATGCATACTTATATTATTTCCTTAATTAAAATAATAACAGTCGTGACTACCTGATTGATAGCAGAAAAAGTAAATACAATAACTATCAGTGGAACTAATCAGTTTCATGGTTTGAAGCAGACACTTTTCTGTATTCATCAATAGCTGATAATGAATAGATTTTGTTCCATAAATTAGATTTAAAAACAGCAGAACCAATTAAGTCTTCATAAAGTGTTTCAAGTAAAGTGAGTTGACCTTTACTAAAATCCTTAAATGTCATAATAAAAGCAAAACGCAGTACATATTTCTCTTCAATCTCAAAATTTTTGTATTCAAATTGATAGCATCTCTTAGTTTTGAAATTTGATTGAAGGATTTACAAAATAGAGGTCACTATGGGACTATTTTTGGAGATCCAACAGGAGCTCCATAGAGTTAGAAAGATAATTCATTCTCTACGAAGCACAGATGTGTACTTCTTGACTTCCGCAAAAGACTACATCATCTCACCGAAGCTCTCTGCTTGTAAATTCTCAAGCAAAGAACAAGTAGCTTCTAGAAACTGCCTTATCGTGAATACTGTTGACTTTTCATAAGGATGATTTCATTGCATAGCTATGGAATTTCTTTTTGATTTGTGATACAATAAAATCAATGCATTTCATTTTAACTGCCCATTTTTCTAAGACTTGATGTATAATTTCAAAAAAGTACATTATGCAATTATTTTTCTCATCTTTGCTACTAATGTTAACATAGGGAAATTCCTGAAAATATTAAAACGTAAAAATAATGGAGATAAGATTCTAAATAGGTAATTTGACACATAAAATGTTATGCTAATCACTTTTAATCATATTGTCATGTATATTCATATTTCTTAATAGATATATATGCATATACACGTGTGTGTACCACTAGCAGAGCACCTCTGCAATTATTAGAATTAATGCTAACAAACACTAGAAATAATGGCTGCTTTACTTACCGTCTCAGTTGTGTATAATTTATGCATTAGGTTTTGTCTTTCCTATTTGATAGTCTTGCAAGGCGTACAAACATTTATTCTTGAAGAGGCCTTTCCTCAGAGAAGTAAACTATTTTCCACTTGCTCTTCTAACTCAAATAACTAACTCTATCCTGTTTCAATTATATCTGTGATATTTCTACTATGCCAAACCATTGTAGTCCACTCAGTAATAAAAAAAGAGTTTAATTTATTATTTTGTAAAACACATACTCTAGGTATGCATCGCCTTTTAAACAAAATGAGTATTCATTCATCCATTCATTCATTTACTCATTCATTCGTTGAGATAGGGTTTCTCTCTGTTGTCCAGGCTGGTGCGGAGCTCACTACGTAGCATAGGCTGCGCTAGAACTCACAGTGATCCTCCTACCTCAGCCTCCCAAGTGCTGGGATTATAAGCATGCACCACCAAGCTCAGTTTAAAACCTATGTGCCTTTAATACCTACATTTTATGAATATAATCTCATTATTCTTTGCAATCATTTATTAACACAAGG
The DNA here is from genome assembly GCA_004027205.1 of Ctenodactylus gundi. Lineage (NCBI taxonomy): Eukaryota > Metazoa > Chordata > Mammalia > Rodentia > Ctenodactylidae > Ctenodactylus > Ctenodactylus gundi. Next base: position 63,524 of record PVKB01005647.1, on the reverse strand, counting down.
CAATATCAATATAAATGTCTGTATGTTAATAAACTTTATACCAAGAAAAATTTTAGCAGTATAGAGAAATAATTTTATAAGTAAAAGTCATCATGTATTTTCTTATAAAGCGAATATTTTTATTTGGAGATAGAGTGATGTTTAAGTTTGATATGACTGGCATGTTAACTGGAAGAATAACTTGTCATGTAAATATATATTATTTGGTTACTTTAAATATTTATTGAGGGTATACTGTGAACAAAACATTAAAGAGAAAGTCAAAAGAAGTAAAATTACATAGCCACTCTACAACAAATGTTAATCTACTGGTAAAGAAATAAACACACAAAAATGATCCTAGCAAGTATCTCATTATATTAAAAAAAGAAGGAGAAACAGTCCAATATTAAAGGACAGAACAGACACACACGACTGGAAAATTAAGGACATTTCAAGACAGAAGCTCACCATTGAGGTAGATTTTGCTGTAAATTTATAGAGCCTATTTTCTAAATCAAAGGCAAAAGATCAGGAAGAGAAGATTAACTGGCTATTCAGGGAATAGCTTGTTTTTCATGTGCTCTGTAGCATATGGTATGTGGGAAAAAAACTAGAGAGAGATAAAGTTTGAAAGCCATGATGTGGCCTAGAGTGCCAAAGAGTTTGTGTTTTATATGACACTAAAAAAATAAAAGAGCTTTTCGGCCAAGGTACAACATAATTAGAGTTTCCATTACAAAAATTTATTTTGCAGCAATGTTGAGGTTAAAGTCAAGTAAAGAAGAGCCTCTCACTAAACTATATTCTACTCTGTGGATCCTGGGAATAGATTAGACAGCTTTACAGACTTTTAATATCCATTTGAATATGCCTTATGCCAATGATTGTAAATTTGAGTTTTACTGTTCCCATCTTTTATCCTTCCTTTGAAAAAGTTGGTTATACTTGAGAAAGATTCCTCATGATATGTATTTGGCATTCAACTGCAACTGCTACTGGCAGCACACTTTGCACAAAACTGGATTAATTTTCCAGAATCCCTGATAAGAGTCATGATTTATTCCATGCCATTTGATAGTATGCATGAAGTTTCTTACAAATGAAATTAGACCATTGCAGTGCGTGCACGTGCGCGCTTGTGCGCTGGCAAGCGCGCACACACACACACACGAACACACACACACACACAAACACACACACACACGAACACACACACACACACACACACACACACACACACACTCCAAATACTTAATAATTATCTCTGGGGCTCTACTCAAGTCTATTTCCTGTCTCTCATTGCCACCAAGCTCAAAGCTCATTCTTCCTTCTAAACAGTCTGTATTTAGCATGTCTTCACACCTGTTTTGTTCCTTAGATTGACATCTGAAGTCTTACCACAAGACCAATTTGTGGGTGTCATTTCTGTGTCTGAAATTCTGCAAAGTCCTCACTCCTTGAAGGATGGGAGCAAACCCCGCAGGCTGTTGTGAAAATCCGCGGGATTTCCTGATGCACTCTTTCCTGCCAGACTCCTCTTGAACTTTGCTCTCCAGAAATGATGAGCCACTAGATGTTTCCTAATAAGGATCATCCCTGTTCCCATCATCAGCACGATCTCTACTTTGAAAGCCTTGTTCTTATCTGTCACTGACTTCCAATTACAGCACCTCCACCAATGCCACTCCCACCTCTGTGACACGAATTCCTATGATTTTGATCATAAGAAATGATGTACTCTACATTCTTGTGTCTAACATGTATCTGTTATGAAATATGTTAGAACATATTATAATGGTGATACATACATTTTTGCTAGTAAACCAACACATATTATATAGTACATTTTCTTTATTTTCTTAGCATCTACAAATTATATGAAATTTAAAAAGTCTGTGAAATAAAGGGATAGTAACATATTTTTGGATGGAGTCTTTTACATTAAGAACTGAAAATTAAATCAAGATAATATGAAATTAATGGGTATTATACTCACTATAAAATGGTTTTTAATTTTCTTTCTCTGCTATAATTTCCCCAGGAGTCCAGCTTGTAAAGAAATTTTAACAGGATGATATTTAATGGTAACTAAAAGAGAAAGATGTGTAGGACCTGAAGAGAAAACAATGTTCCCTATCTAAAAAGCATAGATAATTTGGGTTTTACTATATATACTTGTTTTTCCTAATTTTTAGATTAAGTTTTATGGCAAGAAAAAAGTATCAACAGAAAGAAAAGAAAGACTATTTTGGCTAGTATGAATATATTAATTTATATATTCATCCATTAAATTTAGAATATTATGTTTTTTAATAGGTGATTTAAGTTAGCAAATTATTTTTTTTTAACTCATGGTTGTATAGCCTGTTTCCACATAAATCCACAGTAATAGAGATATTTAACAATCAGAATACCTAAACCCTCTAATACAGTAAAGCCTTACTCTCTAAGAGAAGTTGAATTATCTTCATTATAATTAAATACTACAATAACAAGACTATAAATTATTTTAATTTAAAAATAAAAGAAAACTCTATTGCCATCTAATTTTATTTTAGGATACACAAAATATACTCAATTAAAAATTAAGGTAGGTTTTACATTGAAAATAAGACGACCCAGTCTTAAAAGGGTTGTATGTAAAAAATAGAAAGCACCCCCAAATTTTTTCTCATCCTTATTGATGACAATAATTGGAGTCATTTTTTTTCAAATTAAATTATAAGAGTTGTGTCAGGAGAATGTATTACTAGAGAAATCTTAAATTTGAAGATGAATAATATTCTTTTGATGAATGCAGAAGGTTGAAATGGGTGCAGAAGGCACAGTTGAGTGACAGAGTACATAGAGTACATGACTAGCTCGCCCAGGGTCTTTGTTTTGGATAGCACATACAGACAGACACACAAAGACAATCACACACACACACACACACACACACACACACAGACACACACACACACACACACACACACAAAGAAAAAAAATTGATATGGAGTATTTCTCACGTAATCATTAAAGCTTATCAATTCAGATAGTAGAAAAAACAATGAACATTCTTAGCAATCAAAATAAATTAGTAATATTTTTCTGACCTTTTTGTTTAGGTATTTTAAAAGAAGAGGAAAAATGTTTATTTTTAGCTTTCAGTTTCACTGTGCCTTAGTCCAATAATAGTCAAGAATGGTAGAGAGGAATGGATCACTCCTGACAGGAGAGATGCAATAAGTCACATGGTGGGACAGAAAACTAAGCAAGTGAGGAAAAGAGGAGATGAAATATATCCTTCTAAGTCAAGCCCCAGGGATCCATTGCTTCTCAACAGAACCCTCCACGCCCTCAACTGAGTGTGGAATAATAGGTATTCTACGACACACGTCTTGGTTAGCTTTTCATTGCTGAGGCAGAATGTCCAGATTCCTCAACTGTAGGAAGGAAAGATGTATTTAAGCTTACAGTTTCGGAAAGTCAGAGTCCATTCATGGGTGGGTGGAAAGAAAACGGTGTAATTGCATGGTGGGGTCACAACTAGAGCTAGAGCGGGGGCCTTTGCTCTGGAGGCAGAGATCCTCAGGGCAGCATGGCAGAACTGAGACAAGACTGGGAGGAAGGGCAGAACAAGCACACGTGAAAAAAAAAAAAAAACGTGATTGGTCACTCTGTCACTGCAGCATTGTCGTTAGCTCCAACTTCCTTAGCTTCTCTTTTGGACTGGCTCTGCACACACCCTGTGACCATTTTCCCTGTAGATGATCCATGTTCTGGGCAACTCCAGATTTCTGTGGTTTTCAGTGCACTTGAAGTTTCCCTGTCTCAAGTTCACACACTGCCCTGCCAGAAGCACATTGCCTGGCCTGCAAGAAGCCAGGAGCTTGTATCCTTTCTGCTCAAGCCTGGGGATCTACCCCTTCTAGCTAGGTCCAGCACATAAAACCCATAGATATCTCTCAATATTCAAATAAATGAGGCTTTGGGGGACATTTCTGATCCAAACATCACATTTATAAATATTGTGATTTTAATTTCCTAATTAGAAATTTGTCTTATTTTTCAATGAAAACAGTTGTTTTCAATGAATAACTATTATAGACAGAAATATAATTTAAAATATTTTACTGATTAATCTCTTTATGCATGTTTGGGTGAATAATTTTTCCAAGGGAAACAGGAAAGACAAAAATCTAACCCCGGAGAGGGCACAGAAAACAAGCCAAAATAATGACTGCACCAAATATGATTTGGCAAACTTACATGGATACAAGCACATGGTTATCTACAGATGCACAGATGAGGGGCTTCCTAAAGGAGCGTGGGTGAGACATCACTTACAAGTCTATGAGTGACTCAAAATCTGTTGCAATACAAAAAAAAAAAAAAAAAAAAGTCCCTAGCAATGTGAGTGGTGCATCATGGGAATTATACACTGCTTTTTGATACTTATTCTCCTGGTCAGCCATTGTGGTTCTCCTTCATTGGACTCAAATTTATGGGTGTCTGCAGTTTGTTGTTTTTGTTACATAAAGGCAGAGTCTCACTCTGTAGTCCACTTTGGTCCTAAAGTCACTTTGTAATCCAGATTTGCCTTGAGCTCACAGCAATATTTCTGCCTCAGCCTTCCATGTGTTGTGACTGTTGTACCACATCTAGTTAATGTGGTGCTGGGGAATTGAACTCAGGACCTTGTGCTTGCTAGGCAAGTGCTCTAACTGCTGTGCCACACCTCCAGACCCTTTTTCTTTTTCTTCGGGACTCACTCTTTCATCCTCAAAGAATATTTGAGTTATTGCATTATTTGGAAGATTTCTAAATAAATATCTTTCTTAATTATTTGAGATGGAGTAATTATCAGTTCTGATAAATAAAATTTCATTATTTAAAGTAAGTGAAAGTTGACACATCTTAAATTTTCTACCACACTTAAACTTCAAGTAATTAAACAAGGTTCTAAGATCATGCAATATTTCTTGTGTTGATTAATTTTTATTATTATCAAGATTATCTCAGAATAAGAAGTAGCACCATTTTCATAAAGTCAGATGGTTGAAAATTGAAAGCAAATATAACTATCATTTTAAAATATAAAAAAGTAAAAAGAGAGCATCTGTCAGTCAATGAAGACATGGACATAATAACACTTATTCTGAAGTACATTTTTAACAGGAAGAGGGGAGCAGAAAAGTCTTTGGTAAGGACCGTACTAATGCCAAACAAAGCATTTTTGCTTGTGCAGGGAAAAAAAAAAAAAAGATGATATCAGTAGTTATAGACATAGACAAGCAAGAAGATTCTAAAAATTAATTAGGAGAACTGTTAATACTTTAGGAGATTTGAAAAAACTATTTTAAAAAGCATAAATGAAAAGAAAATGATATGATAAAAAGCATAAATGAAAAGAAAATGATATGGTTATGTATTCCAGCTCTATCATTAGAGTTCTTTAAATTTTGTGCCTTAAATTCTCGTATTGCTAAGAAAAATGCTATTTGGTGTGTAAGTTATTTCAAAATCATAAACAATTGTTTACTTACACGAAATTCAGGATGCTTTGAACTATAAATATCATATTAACCTTATTGGATCATGCACAAGTTCAAACTCATTTTTCATTAATTGTGGTATAATAAGGAATACTACATAAAGTATGAACAATACAATACATGCACCAGTGACATATGATGGCAATTATAATGAATGCTATATGTTAAAATATCACAGGCAATATCATGGGGTAATAATGAGACAATTAAATGTAGAAGTGAGTATTTTTTTATAATTTTTTGAATTCAAATTAGAGGTAGGCTTTATCAAAACCACCAATGTAATACTAACAGCACTGAAGTTAACAAGGCATGTAGATGTATAATTAACTCATCCCTGAAAAAAAGAAAAATTCGAGCTATGTGCCAAAGGATGGTCAAGATTTATACTGTAGCCAAGGGTAGTTGTATTTACCTGTAATTCCAACTACTTGGGAGGCTAAGACAAGAGGATTTGAATTAAAACATAAGCCTGACTTTATTTATTTAATTTAATTTAATTTAATTTAATTTAATTTAATTTAATTTGGGGGGAACAGGATCTCACTCTGTAGTCCAGGATGGTCCTGAACTTTCCTTGCAGCCTAGGCTAGCCTTGAGCTCACAACAATTCTCTTGCCTCACCTTCCCGAGCTGGAATTACATGTGTGCCATCATGCCCCGCTTATGTGGTGCTGGGGAGTTGAACTCAAGGCCTTGACCTTGCTAAGCAAATAATGACCTGAGTTGAATGTCCAGTACCACAAAAACCATTTACCTTCTAAGTTATGAAATTTTTTAGTCTTTCATCTCTCTATGATGTCTATGAGGCTCACACTATCTGACAATCTTTTTAAACAATTGGCATCGATATCCTCTCTCTTTTGCTCACAATTCGCTAGCAAAATCGAATTTTATTCTTTCCATTTCCATCTCTACTTCCTTGTAAAAAAAACATTGCTTGTCCTGATTAGAGATCAAGCTGAGAACCAGACAAGCTCTGAATTTCAAAGCTCATTGAAAGTTTGAGCTATAGTTAAAATTAGAAGTGTGTGACTTAAATTCATATGCTGTTAATTCTCTGGCAGTAGAGATTCTTGAATATAATGGTTAAGTCTGAAGAATACTCTAAATTGGGCTAATTAAAATGACTTCATCCCCAAAGTTTCGATAAGGCCTCATCACGAAAAAAAAAAAAAGTTAACAAGTAGAAAAAAGAAAGTTACTCCATCTGTATAGAGAGACTGTACTAAGAAAGGGCAGGAAGTAGTAACTAGCACAGTTAGTATTAGGAACAATTAAGTGGTCTAGCCAAAACACAATAAAAGCATATTAAATAGTGAAATATCTGTTGACAGTTGGACTCAGAAAACTAATTATATTGAATATTATATGTTGTAAATTGAAAATTTGTCTTATCTGATTGCAGTTTTAGAATTACCCACCATTTTACTTGCTTTATAATTTAACTACCCTTTATTAATTTAAAAAATAACATTGTGCTTAGTAATTTGAAATTTTATGGTTTGAATTATTAGTGTTTTGGGAAACAACTAACATCATAGCATAGAAATATTATTCTCAACCTTAGAATGTTGATGACTACAGGGCCAGCTTATATTGAACACCTGTTACAATGAAAGAAAGCAGATCCACTTGACTGGGTGGTTCATCTTCTGGGTATCTTTCCAAAAGAGTTTAAAGCAACATACAACAGAAATAGACCCATCTTTAAAGCAGCACACTTAACAATAGCTAAACTGTGGAAGATGCCAAAATATCCACCAACAGATTCATGGACACAATTATATGTACTACGCTGCCATAGAGGCAGATAGATCTGAGTCATTTGCAGATAAACAAGCAAAACATCGTGCTTAATTAAAAGAGTCACATGAAGGATGTTAGTTATTGTGTGGTTTATCTATTGCAAGAAATTAGAGTATAAGTAACATGGAGTCAAAGGAGTGAGATGTTGGAAAATGGGAGGAGAGAGCAGTTGTGAGGGCAAAAAAGGCCAAGAGGAAAGAAACGTGAGGTTGATGTGATATTCAATTGACTCTCAAAATTCTCAATGGAATGTAACCATTATGTGTCACATATATACACGAATAAAGCTGGGGGCGGCAGGAAGAAAAAGGAATCAAATATTTTGCAACTAGGTAGCAACAGGTTCTTTCCATTAAAAACAACATACATTTTAATTGGAAATAGTATTTTTAGTAGATCTTTAAAATCCTTTTGGAAACTGAATGAAGACTCATTTGAGTCATTTTTATGAACAAATCAAGTCAGGACAAGCGATTAGTATTTGTGGTTCCTTTGCGATTCTCATTGATTACTTTTGTTGCTATCGATTGAAAAGCTGGACTCTGGGGAAAATGACTCATTTCTGACTTTAAAATAGAGAAAAGAGAGTCACGTGTGAAAAGTAGCAAGTGAATACACATTTTTCAGGAGTTTGTTTAATTTTTACATGTATTTTAAAAGTAGTTCAGTGGTAGATTATTTTAAATGTTTTAGGAGCTTTAATTTAATAATTAAATTTAATAAATTTCACTTTAAGTAAAGAAGATACAGTTGATTCTTTATAGAAAAAACAGGGGAAAAATCACAAGTAGGTGCATATATATTATAGAATTTTGAGTCTGAATCATTCAAGTAAACTACATATAAAATGTTAAAATATTGTTTGAGAAAGCCAAATAATATTTAAAAATATAATATAAAAATGATTAGTAGTAAAATTTAAGCTTGCCTCATCCTTCTATTAAAAAGTTAATATACCATAATTGAGTAAAATACAATATTAGTTAAATCTTGCTTGCATTAATGTATTGATTTTTTCAGGTTTAATTGAGAATAAATATATCTGGCAAAATAGTTTTTTAATTGTCCTAATATATTCTGGGCAGAAATTACCATATCTGTTTGACCAGGACACATAATGCACTTTTTATTTCCTGGAATGCAGAACACTAGATAGGAGAATCATTGTTTTTAACTAAATTGCTGTAATTAAAGAAAGGCGTATATTAAACTAAATTTCCTTATATTGTAATTAATAGTTCAAAAAATAAGGACTCGTTTTTAGAAGTGGAAGCTCTCTGGTCTTAAATAGATTTCAGATATAAAGTTTCTACCGATTTATTGTTAATGTAAAGTAATAGAAGTCCAAGATGATCTTTAAAATTCTTCCATGTATCTATTTCATCTGTAATCCATGTCAAATTTTCTTTCTGAGAGTTATTATTGTGATTTTGCATAATAATATCATGTTGTATATTGTCATTATACAGAACCAGAGTGCTGTGGAAGCTTTTGAAAATGTGTCAGTGTTAAAAGCAGTGCACATAACACACAAAGTTCAGAGTTCTGATGAAAAATTGGATTATAATACTCAAATAACTGAAAATTGTTTATGTGCTTCTACTGAAATGGTTGAATAACTGATCTTGCTCATAACATTCCAAAAATAACAATCCTCAATGAGCTAATTTTCATGTTTTTAACTTCATGATTTACTTCTCAGTTCCTTAATAACTCGTAGTCTTCTCAAAAATGTTTTCTTCTCAAGACAGAAATTTATGCATGAAAATTTTGTACACGAGGCAGTGCCACAATACTTTACCAAATACTATAGGATTGTATTAAGTAAGGTATATGCTTAACTACAGAGAAATAATCATGAGTCACTTATTTTAAAAATAGGCATAACTGGGAGAATATAGACTATCTGCCTATGGAGAATCATTATCTATCAAGATTTTTGCAACCTAGACTTAACTATTGTTTGAATTAAAATAAGCACTTATTAGAAATTATTGGTATTATTATTTTAGAAAGCAAATATGTTGAAGATAAAGGATTCATTTTCATAATTATTTAGTTAGCACTTAGAGTATTTGCTGTATTCTGTGGATGAAAAGTGAATGGTGCTTGACATGGCAAACTGGTGTGATCACCAAGTTAGGGCAGTTATTGTGCGAACTGGAAAAATAATTGAGAAACAATGGTCTATAAAAAAAAAATCACTGTGAGTGGAAATAAAACAAGCCCCAATTGGCAATCTGGGAAATGATTTGCAAAGTATTTGAGTGAAATACCATGATTAAAGGAGTAAGATTGGTGATGAATACCATGAAATCTACAATCACTAGCATATTATTAAATCTACATCTAGCCAGTAAGGAGTCATACAAAGGTAGAAAATAGTGCAAGAATGAGGAAGAGGGACAGTATAACATAGACTCGTGAGAAGTTAATTTGTTAGTGGAACACCTGTATGTTTTTGTTCAACAACTCAGCTATTGTTTAGAAACACACAGAGACATGAAGCAACATCTTGCTACTCTCAGTAACTCCACAGTTTTAAAAAGATCTGCTGCAAATAGTGACATATTATCATGAAAAGAAATAGCATTAAATTCATGAAAATTTCATCACTAAACATCATTATGTGTAATCTAATACAGTCATTCAAACTTATCAACAATCAAATATCACAGTTAAATGTAGTTTCCTCCAGGCAAGTAGTAAAACATAATTTTATTTTAAAGCGTCTCTTAAACTTGAAAACAAAATCTAATGGCGGAAATCAATAATGATAAATTATTTGTAATAACATTTGATTTCCAGTCAAGCCACAGCAGCTATCGTGTTGCTACAGCTTACAAAAACTGGCATTTGGAGAGTTAAATAATATGTATAGGAGGTTTTGATGCACTGAAATGATAGTGGCATTGGGAAGCCTGGCAGCAAATTCTCATATGTTCAGAACATTCTTGGTGTAGTTCATTAGGAACTATATATCTTACTTAAAAATATATTTATCTAGTGTTTTCAGCACGAAAATATGAACAACCCAACCTACACACTTTCAAAATCAACTCATTCAACTGATGCGACTCTTAGACACCACGCTCAATGAGAATGCTCTCTTTAAAATCTAATACACACAGAGACTCACACACACACTCACACAAAACCTCTGACAAGAGTCTCATTGATTTCAGTTAACAAAAGAAAGTTAATCTTTGTACTAATTACTCCATGTACAAATCATATTCCTCTCAATTTCAGACTGAATCCCTATTGGGAAAAATTTTGCTAGGCAACTCCTCAGATAATTAAAATCAATAGAGAATTCTTCATCCAATCTCCATTATGACATGGCCCACATAGAATGTAAAATATTTGTACTAAAAAGAATCACAGCAGAAATTACCTGGAACTATTAATACCTCATTAAGTTTGTCTTTTACAGGCATATCACTTTTAAGAAGTTTAGTCAATGGTGTTTAAAGAGGAATGTGGTACTTAGCCATTACAGAAATTATTGAGTATTATTTTCTAAAATGTCCACACTAAAATAGACTCCTACAATCTATTTCAAAGTCAAAATGATTAGCGGGGACAGAGAGTCAAATGAATGTTATTACAGGCTCGAGTAAGAGAGAATCGGCAGTTATTATCTAACAGGTACAGACTTGCAGGTGAAGATAATGAAATAAGTCTCCAAATGGTTAGTGGCGAGGGTTACACAGCATTGTGAATGCAGCCAACGATTCTGAATTACGTGCTTTCTAGCTGCTAAAATGTTTCTATATTGTGCATATTTTTCCATGATTAAAATTGCAAAATAAAGTCTCAAAATCAAGAATAGCATTTTTGTTGTCTCCAAAGTATTTCAAAGGCTGATAACACTTAAATATTACACTGTTTTTCCTTACTAGCTTCAATTCCTATTTGTCTATAATCCTGAAACTCAAAAGTAACAGTGTATCTTTTCACTTAGTCCTGCATTCTCCCATCCTTTTCTATTATCTCCGTTATCTCTAATTGTTTGATATCTATTCCTTTGCCTCTACATTTGAGGTGCCAAATATCTAGACAGAGGCTGTGATTTTTTGACTCTGATGTCAATATATACTCCACACATATGGGTGACTTTTGTCAGGCTTTCTCTTGAAAATTTTGAGAAAGTCTCCAAGAATTATGTAAGCGATTACTGGAATTTACCTGCACTCAATAAGATTAAACCAGCGCTTCTTATCCTGCTATTCGTAAGTTAAAAAATAGATCAATATTTGCTCATTTGTTTTATTTAATGGATATTCATATTTAATGGGACCCAGTAATCACTACTATAAAGCAATGTCTTGGTAGCTAGTTGTGCAGTTGAGTGGGAAAAACTTGTTTTTCAGTGTTAACTGCCCATAATCTGGAACCCCAAGTTCAAAGGTAAACATCCACTTCAGTTTCATGATGTGTAGAACTCCCTACAGGCGACTAGAGTGGTTTTCCTGATTTTCCTGTGCTCAACAACTGAACTGGCTTTTTAAAGTATAAGTGAAACTTCAGAGAGTTGTGTGGCTTTGAAGCAATGGCAAAAGACCTAGCAGGGGAGGTGGCTTGTGGATGATTCCAAGGGGATTCTGGAAACTACCGTGTACTTAAACTGACTTGGTTGCTAAAATACCTGATGGGCCTGAACATCACTAAGGAAAGAAAAAAAAAATGATTTTGGTTAAAGAGAAGTACTCTGTTTAAAACCCAAGACAATGTTTGATGTCATTCTAGTTCCCATTCTTTTTGCTTCTCACATTTCCTTTTAAAAACATATTACATTTGAACATTTCCCTCTTTTTAATAAAAAAATATTTGTGTAGGGATTTGTTTATAACCACAATAAACCATCCCATGCTGTGATTCATGGCGTAATAATTCACACCTTGTGCATTAGATAGAGCTCGGTGCAGTCTTATATCTAACAATGCAAAGGGTGTGAATTATTACATCATAATTCATATCCTGGTGTGTTACGCTTCTTAAATATCATCTCTTTGCAGAAAAATAACACTTTATATTCATCTATCTTCTTCTTAAATTTAGATTTTAATATATGACCTTGGAGGACTGTAAGAAAAAAGCAAGACAAATCACAGTCAAATGTCACAGGTATAAGACGCATTGCTTGTTTTACATCTGATGTATTGTTATTGACTGATTTAAATCAAAATATATCATCCTACTTACAAATGCATTGAATAGATATTATGTATCTGTTGTACTGAGCAAACCTATATGTCTGCCACATTGCCTTGATTATTGTCCTTAATGTTAAATGTGCTTGTTTGTAATTTATCTTGTAAGTTGAGGCACAGGTTATAAATAACCTATTTAAAAGTTACCCATAGTATTCCCCTCCAACTTTGGGCTTACTCTAGGAAAAGACTTCAGCAATTTCCTTTACTTGTTACCTTTAGAAGCAGAAATATTGAGGTTCTTCTGGTTTGAATACATTCGCTAGCATGGGTGTACAGAAATTTGACAACGATGCAAACTTTTTGAGAGGTGGTGGGACCTTGAAGAGGTGACTCGCTCGTGAGATCAGTGCCCTCCTGAATAGATGAATGCACTTGTCATGAAACGGAGTTGGTTATTTCAAGAGAGAGTTGCTGGTGAAGTATGAGTTCTGTTTTCGTCTGTTCTCTCTTTCTTGGGACCTCTTCACCTTCCACCTTTTCCCCAAAGAAGACAAAGCTAAAAAGCGCTCAGCCGGAGAGTGCCCCTCCACTTGGAATTTCCAGCCTCCAGAGGTGAAAATGTTCTCTATTCCCTCTATATTTTTCAGTCCCAGCTGCATAAAACAGAATAAGACTCAAGTTTGACGATGAAAAGCTTGAAAGAACTCGTTATCAGATTAATTAAGCTAACTAATATCTTGAGTGCTAAACAAGCAATAAGTACATTATAAATGAAGGACATTGAATGAACCAATAATTTTGTAAAACAATAATCCATGACTATTAAAATACCCTGTGCTTATCACTCAGAGACACAGTGTTTTATTTATAGTTCAGTAAGTCAACATCTCTTTTCTGTAACATGTGTGTGTGTGTGTGTGTGTTTAAATGTGTGTATACACACTTGTCACATACATAATAATGTGAATTTGGAATACATATATATGTGTACATTTACATAAAATTACACACATAACACTATTTTTAGATATGAGTTTTCTTCTCCAATATAATCTTCACAAAGTAAGCGTCATTGAATTTGTTTTAACATTGCAACATGAAAAAGTAAAGAAAAATAAATTTCAATTTCCCTACTGCAATATACATATTAAGTTTTAAGTGGCATTCATCATAGAAATTTCTATAGGCTGAGGCTAAAAATAGGTATATATCAATATATGTATTGTTTATATTCAAACACTATTATTTAATTTTAACACAAAAAATGATTAAATATATTAATTCACATTCATTAGTTTGTTTACAACATATATATGTGTGTGTGTGTAAGTTTCTGTATGTGTGTCTATGACTATACATAGACACAAATACATGTGTCAGATACTCTTACTACTCAAATTAAGTTGACTGAAGCAGATAGCTTAATGTTGGGAAAATACTGACATAAAACCTGAGGCCGGAGAGTAACAATTTCAAGACCAGCCTGAACAACTTAAAGAGTTTGTGACACTCACTGAGTATCAAAAATAAGCATGCTTTGAGGACATAACTCAATGCAGAGGTCCTGGGGTCATTCAGTCCATAAAAAATGAATTTTTAGATGTCATGTTTTGAAATACATATTTCATTGAAGAACTTATTTCAATTATCAGTGCATTTATTTTTATTAGTTATTTTGATTTTTAAACATTGCAACCAAAAATACCATTAAAAGTCTGGTACATTATTTACCATGAGAAAAAATTAATTAATTAGTTCCTAATTACCTGGCTTCCTAAGGATAATGTGCTTAGATTATTAACATAAAATAAGATCTGGTACACATCACTGCCTGCTTGTTTTCTCTAACACTACTCTATAATTCAAGCAAAGGAAAAAAGTCTAAGGTTCATGAAGGTTACACTAATCCAGGTATTTCAATAATTTTAAAGTAATCAGAACCACAGATTGTAAATATGCAAAAAGTCATTCTTGGAGTCAGCAATGATATGTGTAAATGAATGGTTATTGTAATTTTTTTACATCAAAAGAGCCAAAATAGAAATTGCAAACTCTCTCATAAGGCCACGGGGCAGAAACAGACAGGAGAAGTGTAATTGCAATATATCCTGTAATGGAATCACAGTCTGTGTAGAGCTGATTAAGGTTAATTTGAATCACATCAATTTGAATTAACATGGCCTTTCTAGAATGAACAACACCTTAGTGCCAACATGATCAATTAGTACTTTTAATTCCATACATCCGCTTGGAAAGGTTAGATTTATTAGTTATCAGGACAGCATTTTAGAATGCAAATCCATGATTTTTTCATTTCCTCTTACCCACCTTGCCTAAGCATCTGGAGAGTCTCAAGGCAGATGTGTTTTACAACGAAACCCTCTATAGTATGCAGCAAGAAATAATGTATAGAGACAACCAACAACACTAGATATATTAAAAAATATTTTGTTTACCTATCGATGCTGCAAAATCAAGTTACTCTGATTAGATTAATCAAAATCACAATTTAGGGGAAGTAACTGCTAAGTATAGCCACGTGTTTCCTATCTTCATTTTAATTTTGTTGTTCAAAAACCCCTTTAAGATTTTTAAGAACAATTTGTTTTAATTTCTTTATTTTATGAATTAAGGCATGCTGCAGCCAGAAAATGTAATTAGTATGCTCAGACTTACTTATACAACAAAATGTAACCATAATTCTGGTCTCTGGACCACACTGTATAACATACAATAAAATTATCAGAGATACCATTTTTTGCTTTATTCTTAGAAATTGCATTTAAAAAAATAGCTTTTGCAATTTGACCACTTCATCCTTATTCTTCTCTTAACGGGCTCCTAGATGAAATTTAAAAAGTGAATATACAATATTGCTTCATGCTTCTATGCCTTTTAAATCTTGCTCTTCCCTCTAGAGTGTCCTTGTAGCTTTGTGTCTTTCTTAGACTTTACTACATTTCAGTTTTACACTTTTTTAAATTAGACATACGTGTAACATTAATGGATATGTTTATTTATTGCTAAGTAACAAATTACCATAATTATTTGCATAAAATGACAAAAACATTTTCTTAATAATTCTGCTATTTGGGCAGCAGAGCAGAGGTTCCACATCTCTGTACGTTATAAATGAAGGACATTGAATGAACCAATAATTTTGGGTTGAGTCACCGGGAGCCGGACCATCGGAGATGGCATCATGAATATTGCTGAAGTCATTTAGAGCTGGTTGCATTTGTCTCCCTTCCTTCTCAATCTCGCCATCCAAGGCCCCTCTGTTTCCAAGGACTGTCTCTTCACCAAAATACTCAGATACTATGACTACTGACTTCCAAGGAAGGCAAAAATAGCTATTAAACATCTTAAGTTCAGGCTCTACAAGACAGACAGCAGGACATTTTCCACTTTCTGTTGATCCAAGCAACTTTTGAGATCTGTACACATTTGAGAGAGAGAGACTGGCACTCTATATGGTTGGAATGAACGGCACATATTTACAAGAAGGAGAGGAGTTGTTGGTAGCCATTTTGAAGTCAGAAGGCATTAGCTATAACTCAGCCAAATCCTATTCTAGAAGTATTCTTTTTATTCCAACAGTTAGCTGAGCTTAAGCCAAAGGTCATCTTTCTTACTTTTCTATTTGGTTATTATTATATCTTGGGGCACTTTAAGAACCTATGGGTGATGATTTTCTTGCAAAATGAGAAGAAATAAGAACCTAATTAGTTTTTCTTTCCCCTTCTTCTTCTTTCTCTCTCTTTTTTGTGTTCTCATTCTTTTACAGTATAAAAGGTTGAACCTAGGGATCACTCACTGATGCCCATTTCAGCTCTATCTATCTATCTATCTATCTATCTATCTATCTATCTATCTATGTATCTGACTATGTATCTGTCTATCTATAGAGAGAACAACAGTGTCTCACTAAATCATCCAGAGGAGATTCTAACTTGTGATGATTCTACCTCAACCTCCCAGAACACTAAGATTGTAGACATACGACAAAATCCTAGTTGTCACCAGCCCAGAGTCTGCCTTGTGTTGTTGGCATGTAGGGCATTAAAAACAAAAGAAATGATCGATAAAATATTGTAAAATGTAACTAAAATTTAAAGATATTTGAAGGAGAGAAAACATCACTTTGTAAAGTCTTCATATGGTTTATAAAGGCAAGGTGAATTTGGGAATATGGATATTCCTTTTACTTTATTACCTTAACAATGTAGAAGAATATATCATAGAAAATCCACAATATCTTGAAACAGTAAAATAGAAAATGTCAAAAGTTATATTGTAGTATTAATTGATCTAAGTGAAGATACTTGAGAGATTTGATTTTTACCTCTGTTTTCATTTTTGATAGAATAACTTTTTTGAGTTCATTTAATATAAATATTTTCAGTTGGAATTTTAAATATTTATTGTCATAATTATACATATTTCACAAATCTAGATACCTTAGAAAATCTAAGAAAGGCAAATACTGTGTGAAGTAACATTTTCCTAAAGGGCAAATTGCGCATCAAATGCCACCGCTTGCATCAGTATATTTGAAATTTATGAGCACTTCTGCTCTCTCTCTCGTGTTCCTGCCTATCTCTCATGTCTTTCTGTCGTTACTGGTGTGAGTGGGAATTGGGTGAAATAATCCAGAGGAACTACTTCAAAGCTGCAAACAGACTCTTTATAAAACCATTTCCGAAAATTGTTTCATAAATACCATTTAATGTCTTCCTTTTTTGAGGGCAGAACAGGATTTTGGAGAACCAAGGAACGTCTACCTCTGACCTGTAAAAGAAAAAAGAATAAGGATCTGGATATAACACAATCTTCAATTCTGAATAAGCTTTTTGTTAAGGAACAGAGTCCCTGTCAAACTCATTGTGGCTTTTAAATATAACATAAATCCACATAGCAGGTACTATATGAGCATGCATAACCATTCTTTAATATGTCCAGAATTGTCTATATGTGATGGAAAGCTTGTTTTCAACTATGGTTCTCAATGAGAAATAGACCAGTGATTACTTCTCCATTTTCACCATAGCTTTGTTTATAATCATCTGTATTTAAGTTGTTAGTTTGTCAATTAATTGCATTAGCTTTCTATTTCTACTCATTATGTTGAAGGCTTGGAATAAAAAGTCTATTTGAAACGTGCCTCCAGAGATTTTTTTTTTTAAACTAGAAAAGCACTTTAATGTAAAATTTATCTGCTAGACACAAGCCATGACTTTAGTACATAAACTTAACAATTTTTCCAGTTAACCATGTCTACAAGACCCTTGGTTAGAAAGTCTGCAGTAGCGATAGAAAAAAAAAAAAACTGATCAAAGTGATTTTTGTTTGTTTGTTTGTTTGTTTTTTAATTGTCAAGGGTAAGAACAGCTAAGTAGTGTGGAAAAGCCAGGTGTTTCTCATCCAGTCCTGCTCAGGGTGAGGAAAATAAAAGGTCTCAAAGCTCACAAAGAGACAAAGGAAAATAAGGGAAATTTTCAGTCGGGCATCTGTTCTCTCGGATTAGCCTCTATAATTAAATCTAGGAAAGTATACTGAAGGATAGTGATATGGGTCGTGGTGCATTGCTTCCACTCAAACAAACCTTCCTGCTACCATTCAATACAGCCAGAAGCAGAGGCCCAGCATCCAACTTTGGAAGCATTCTACGCATAAAATTTCTTAATACAAAAAGGAAGTAATTTAACTTTATTAACACCACATTTTCTAACACTAGATATGAGTGTTAGTAAAATATCTTGAAGCCATCTTTTAGCAAACACTGGTTTGTGATTTTAAAATATTGACATCTAGTGTTGAAATATGTTGACACAAACTTACTAAAATTAAAATCGCAACAGATACTCATCTGCATTTTGTTTAGCTGAATATGTCTGCTTTCTTTTAAACTTGCATCTGAAGAATGTTCTAGGCTTTTAATCTATTTCCTGTCACTCCCATTTAATAATCATGTCTGGTGTTTATTCATCTCAGGACGTTTCATATTCATCAATGCAAATAGCCTGTCTTTTTTATGCAAGTCTAAATAATGTTAGAGTAAATTATTTAGTGCTTCGTTTCATTTAACAAGGAATTGTTCACTATCTGCCGTTGATATTCTATTTTCTCTTTACAACACATAAATTTATATACGTGTGTGTGTGTGTATGTGCACATTAACATATGCAACTCTGTATGTATAAATATGAGTAACCATATGCATTGGTAGATTTAAATTTAAATATGCTTGTACTAAGTGCATTTGCACATTGCAATCTGGCATAATATTATTTGACACGGAAATACCATAAACATACTGTGATATAATTGGAAAGTTTTAGGACAAAATGAGACAAGATTTAACTTCATAGAAAAACAAGAAAACTAGCCAGGAGTGAAAAGATGAGTAAAAGAGGAGAAACTACCAGACTGAAGATTGTCCTTTTTTGTGGTCTTAGCTTAAGAAATGACTTAAACCTTTGAGTCTAAAAATCCTTGGATTTCAGAAAGTCAAAATTACCTCATTGTTTCTGTGACTACTAAATCTCTAAGAAATGTGCTATTCATTGAGCATTCCGTGTCATCAGTACCAAATGATGTCACTTGAGTGATATATTTTTTTCCCAGATATGAACCTTAGCAATTCTTTTCTTTGAACTCTTTGAGATCTTTCTTAGCAAATCCATTCAGTCATCCTTGGTTCGGTCTGTCTAAGTCTCAATATTCATTTCAGGCTGAAGCAGCCTCTTTTACCATCGACTTTTGTATGGCTTCTTTTGCTAGTTAGGTAGAAAAATAATTGAAATTCTCCAAAAAAGATTACCAAACTATCTTATTTTTTGCATCATTTTTCTGAGCTGAAGCTCGTACCTATTTAAACTATGTTGAGACATATATTGAAGAATTAATTTCTTGTTTCTCTTTTATGTGACTTGCCTATTACGGGGAGATTGGAACTGAAGATATAAAATTACAAATGGCATTATTCAAATGAATTTTTGAAAAAATTTTTAAAAAGTGAAATAAAAAAGGTACAATGCATCGTAGCTCTTCTTATCAATAGATATTTTCTATCTCTTTCAAGCTTCTTGAGACTCTACTAGCTTTATGAGTAGTTTACAAAATAAAAGAATAGATTGTAGAAATGCAAATATTCAGTTTTTGATGTAAGTTTATCCTAAGAAAAGTGATTGATTCAATGATAACCTGAATATCTTTGGAATATACAAATATTTACCTTTCAGTGATCAGCTAGAGCATTTGAAATTTAACTTCTCTCTTTTTCTCTCTCAAATTTTGTAGACTTATGAATTACATTCTTATAGATGTTTTCTTATCTGGACTGGTGGGCGGGGCTCAACAAAGATATAATAAGATACAGAAAAAAGTACTTTTGGCAGATCACTCTGATAAAAGGTTCTGCTGGACTGAGAGAAAAGGCATTAAGATTTGGCTACTGCAGCCCTTTCTAGGGGTGGGAAGCTGAGCTAAAGAGTGGTGATTTGAGTGAAATGAGTCAGATACAAAAGATTAGATATGTTAAATATCACACAGTTTCTCTGATGTGAGACACCCAGAATATATGCATTCTGTAGAACCCTGTAGAATCGAGTGGATGTGATAATGAGAGTTAAGTGTATGGGGAAGGTGTGGGAGCACCAAAAATGGGAAGGGATTTTAAAGATGATGTAATTTATGTGCACAAAATATTCAAGTTCATTGTAAATATTATGAATCACATATGTATATTAACAAAAATGGTGGGGGAAAACTACAGGAATAGAAAACCTAATGCAAGAGGAAATTTAAAGCAGATTGTATACCAAGACTTGCAGTCACAGTTCTACTGGAACTTTGAGATTACCCCATGCAGGAGTCCATGCATGACTCCAGATTGCCTAGTCATCATGACCCAGCCAGTTACAGCTGACCCTGCAATTAAGTGTAGTAAACAAAAGAGCCCAATTAAACCCACCTGCACATGGCCATCTCAGAACTGTCCTTGAATCTAAACAAAAGGGCAGGCATAGGAAATCATAAAAAAAAAAATTAAGGCATTACATTTCAAGGCAGTTCGTCTTACCTTGAATAATGCACAATTCAATGTATGTCTAAGAGATTCAGAAGGCCTGTGTGCTACAGAGAAAAGGAAGTCAAAATGAAAACAGAAACTTGCTGTGACAGAGCCAGTTGCCTGTCAGCTACGAAGAGATTTGACTTGTCCTCCTGAAGAGGTTTGACTTGTCCTCCTGTAACAAGAGGCCCGAGAGATGGCTGAGGGCCACCACCAGTCAACAGGGAGAGACCACACACGGTGTTCAGGAGTAGTCCAAGAACAGCATTCAGTACATGTGTCAGCAAGTTCTCCGCGGCCAGGCAAGCTGGGGTCCCTAGTTGGAAGCTTGCTTTGGTATCTAATCCCTAGGAAAGCTGCCCAGCACGTGTCCGAAGAAGACGACTTTGTGATTTTGTATAGAAGACAGAAGGAAACATGATTTTAGAATCTCTCACTAAGTAGCAAAACTGAAAACAGTCTAATGATTTCTACTGCAGAGCCAGGGCAGGAATCATGCCAAGGGTGTATAAAATGACTGTGCATGGATAAACGACGAATCATATAGACACGTGTACAAATTCTGAACTTCTGTCCCACCACCTCATCTGCAGTCCTTGGTGTAACTAAAGCCAGATTCATCAGAGTCAGTAGCCAAATTCCTTGCTACACACCCCGAGCCGTGCAGCAGATACACCAGTGAGACACTTGTAGTGTGTCCCCGACCCCTCCTGACACAACCGGCAGGACTCTTAAGTTTTGAGTTCTGCAATGTGCTCAGAGGAAACAAAGTATTAGAAGAAGGTCAAGGAGGTAGTAAAAGAGAAATCCACAAGCATTTATGCAAGGAAGAGAGGGAAACAAAATTAGGCTAGACATTACGGGACTAACCAAAGGCAACACTAATTGTGTTCGCCACAATTCAGAGACTATGAAGAGTCATAATGAGGTACAACTTACCTAATTGGTTTCTATACATAACTCATTTATAACAATTGTATTATATTGCTGATATTATTTTCTGTTTCATTTCCAGTATAATTCCTTAATGGTCCTTACACAGTATAATTATAACACTTTATTATCAAATTGTTTTGCAAATCTGTTTGTTTCTGCCATTAAACTGTGAATTCTTGATAAGTAAAAGACAAAGTCTTTTTATCTTTGCTTTCTCGTTTTCTGCTATGGGATTTTACATAATGAGTGTAAGCAATAGATATTTTCCTGACTGAATAAGTGTATAAATAAGTCAAAATATCCATAAAAATTTAGTTTAAAATTAATTGCATCTTTCTATCATATTATAAGTAACCAAAAGGTAATAAAATTCAAAGTACAGTTTCATTATGGAATATTTTTACAAATTTCAATCAAAAGAACTGAAATGATATGAATAAATTGCATTAGCATTTATTGCCCTTGTGCTACAAAGTCCTTTACTTATATTATCTCATTTAATTCTTAGAAAAATAAAAGCCAAACAAACAAGAAATCTAAAGACATAACTCAAAATGTGGAAGACACCATCATACCCACCAAAGGATCAATGGCTACAAAAACTATGGTGTATGACCAGGATGGGGTACTACTGGTCTATAAAAACAGAGAGTTTTGAGATAAATGGATGCAACTCGAAACCAGCATGTTTAACGAAGTGAGTAGATGCAAAAGGTCAAATATTGGATGATTTCTCTAAGATAAAAAAGCCCAAAGTACAGGTATTTTATAGAATTAAATGGGGGCATGGTGGGAACTAGTGGAAAGGGGCAGAGAGTGGGTGGGCTTAAAAAAAGGAGAGGGGAAGGTTTGTACTTTTGATGAGATATACATATGTATGTGCAGGAAATACTCATGTTTTATGTAAATAAGATGTATTGCATATATATGCATATTAAAATGGGGGAAATAAACAACAAAAAGAACTTTTTGAATTAGATGTAATCTTTGAGTGTCTGTTCTCAGATGAAGCAGAAGATCTTAGAAAGACAGGCGGGCGCTGAAGATATGATGGAGAACATTTGGTTCCAAAACATATGCATCTTCTTTAAGCTAAAACTTATTTTGTACAATGTTTCTATTCTTTTCTGTTTTTGAAATCCCTCTTCATCAATGAGTTTAACCTGGATGTTGAAATTTCATCTACTCTGTACCTCTTAAGCAATATGGTAAAAATGAAAAATCACATCAGGTGCTAGACTTTTTCTAAAAGGGACTTTAAAATTTAAAGGTATATTTGTTCTGCTTAATATGCCTTCTAGAATAAATATACAATTTAAGGGTAGACTACTTAAAATTACGAAACTATTTTTCTTTCTGTTTTTTTTTTTTGTTTTTTTTTTTACCCTTCCCTGGGAATTGAATCTAAGACTTCTGCATTGATCTTTATTCTCAGCATTTTTCTTTAGTTTTATTTTGAGAAGAGCTCTGGCTAAGTTTCGCAGTAGCATTTCCAAGTAGCCACAAAGCATGTAGTATAATAGTGAAACATTCATCATACACACCAACGTGCCTGTGGTCATTAGAAAAATAATGTCATTTTAATGCCTTCATAATGTGAGGATTATGGGGCCAGACATAATTCCCGATCAATTGGTTTGCATAATCTGAAAAGATGAATTTGATCAATTTCTTTCAGTTCAAGACTTTTTGTTGCAATCATGACCTTAAGATCTATGCCTGCCAATGTTGCAGTAATTCAGGCCCAATATTTATTTTATCTTGCTTACGCTGGTGTGGTAAAAGAGATAAAAATTGTCAGAAAAACTCAACAGTTCACATAAATATATGTCTTCTTAAAACATCTTTTTTCTACAATATAACAAAGGCAGAAAGCATCATGGTGTATATTATCAATGTTGTGAATAGTGATTTCTCTTAACATCCTGTCGTTTTGATTTTCTCTCTTCCGTTGCTTTTGCCAAGCTTCAGAAAGAACCTAAGAATATATACAGCCAAGCATTTCTTTCTTCTGTCCCCCATACTGTGCAATCTGTCCTAAATATTCTTATGTAAAAAACTCTGTTAGATTGTGAACAGAGATGATACCTGGAAAAATAGATAAACAAAGCTCAAATGTGTAGGCAAGGACTCAGAAAATATTGTGAAAACTTTCCCAAATGGTAATTCCTGGATGTTATGGGATCTTATGCACGGCTTTTGAGGCTACCTATGGAACGCACTATATACATAGGTTCAACTGTGTGTATCTGAGCGTTTGGTTGTGACAATATTCAAATGACATTGACGAACCCTGAACATTGTATGAATATAGGAAGACAGTGAGAAGCATGGCCAGCTGAAAGCCATGAAGTGATTATTGCAATTATCTATCATAATTATGGCATTACCCATTTTCTTTATGACCTCCATCACCCTTTAGCATACTCAGGAAATATCAGAACCTTGCATTTCTGTACATAGTGCTAAAATTCAAGTTTTATGTGTACATGGATTGTTTAGCTCACAGATCAAGTTCAAGTATCTATAAGGAGCTGGCATATAAGTGGTGCTAAGTAAGTGAACAGAAAAATTAATTAGGAGTAGCATTTCCTGGTATTAAAGATTTTCCTCTTGCGGTGTACTATTATTTGCATGCTTGATTTTTTTTTTTATTTTTGGTCATAAATGCAGTAAACTGTCAGCTTAAACTATCTATTTAGGTGAAATTTGTATTAAAAAAGCAGCAGAACAAATATATAAAGGAACTTATAAAACAGGAAATGAGGTTAAAAAGTTAGAGTTATATTAAGAAGCAGAATGCGAATCAGCACTGCTTTGCTAAATGTCTGGTCTTGCTTCTCCTTTTTCCTGTAATTCCAATTCCTCACATTCACAGAACTTTTCAAGAAGAATGAATCTTCTGTCATATTTGGACAGCCAGAGAGACTTAAAACCAAAATGATTGACTCTTTATTCCTGTTTTATGCCAAGAATGTATTCTCATTTTATTATTGCCTATTATTCTTAGTACATTCAGCTCTAGAATTTCAGCTAGGGATCTCACAATGTGTATTTTAAAATTCAAATAAGGAAGACTTTGATCCAAGCTGCAGCTTGTACATTGGAACACAGAGGACACTAGATGAGGTGTCATTTCTCAGAGATCTCATATGATACATAATAAGCTATATCAGAGGTGCATATATTTATTACATATATAGCATATGCATAATATTCATATATATGCATAATATGTACAAACACACACATATATAATACATACATAAGTTGTTAAGATGAAAAAACACAGAAAGCATTGCTTTCTTTTCTTAAGGGGGATCTATAATGTTATATAAAAAGTCCATTACTTTGAATAAAATTTAATCGCATTACTTTCTATTTAAAATTTTAAATGAAATAATGTATTAAGAAGAAAAATTATTTTCTCTCACTGAAATATATGTACTTGATGAAATTAAAATGATTAAACGCATACCTGAGCAAATTATCTCATGATATTAAAGATTAAATTGACATCCCATGGAGAACTGAGCTGGAATGCGAACAACTTATTAAAACTTGGTCAACATTTTGAATGAAAACATTTGTGAAAATTTGCATCATATAAGAAGCTGGTATCCAGTAACACTTCAGACAAAAGATTAATATCTAGATTATGCAATTAACTGAAAAAACATCAAACCCCTTAAAATAAATGATTCCATCAAGAAGTGGACAGCTGAAATACAAGAAACCTCACTGAAGAAGTACAGATGGTCGACAAGCATACAAAATGTTTTCTCCATCGTTGGCAGTCAGAAAGATGTGAATAAAAACAACATGGAGGTTTCACCTTTCTCCAGCGAGAACGGCTACATCAAGAACTCAAAAAACATCAATTGTTGGCAAAATTGTGGAGAAAAAAGAACTCTGCTCCACCGCTGATGGGAATGCAGTCTGGTACAATCATTTTGCAAAACGGTCTGGAAGTTCCATAGAAAATTGAGAATAGAAATCCCATTTGATCCAGCTACTGCTCTACTGGGCATGGTCCCAGAAGAAATAAAGTCAACTTACCCAGAAAGACACATGAATATTCATGTTTATGGCCCCACGATTTACAATGGCCAAATCCTAGAAACAACCTACTTGCCCATCCATACTGGAATAGTTAAAGAAAATGTGGTACCTACACACAATGGAATACTATGCAGCCATAAAGAAAGACAGATAGGGAGTGTTTCAATGAAAACGGGGCCACATGGAGTCAATAATGCTCAGAGAAATGGACCAAGCACAAAAGACTGACTCTAGATGGGTGTCCATCTTATAAAATGCACAAAATTACTGACAGAAAGAGGCCCCAACATAAGTGACAGGAAAGAGAGATAACGGTCATATAGGAAAGAGGAGAACCTCTGAAAAAGGGGTGGACACAGATGCTCACTGACTCTCCAAGCCATAGGGTTCTAACGCGTTACCTAATTTGGAATTCATGTATTTGGAAAAAAAAATGTTAAATTTTATGTCATGGGAAATTTTTTTAGCCACAGTAAACTTATTGAAAAAAAAAAAAGCTGGCATCTCTTTCAACTTTTTTGGGGTCAATTTACAGTTTTTAGCGCATGTGTTTTCCATTATTCCCTACTGCAACAAGTCAGAAAGATGTAACACCCGGTGCAGAAAGATGGCACGGCGAGGCAGTTGTCCAAAATTACAAGGGCAAGCAGCCCTTAGACACCTGGGTAAATGTTTTTCCACCAACTCAGAGAAAGCATCAAAGTTTTTCTTTGAAAACTTGTTTGAACTTCAGCACATGGAGGAACAAACAAGAGGACTAGCTTTATTTGGGTTCTCAGATAAAAAAAAAAAAATAGCAGGCAAATGGAATCAACCGCATATTTTTAAAGCAAGTGGCATTGCAAAATTTTCTCACCATAATTCCTATTATTGAGCCACACATGAAAATTTACTGTATTATCATGAAGTCATATTTAGAGAAAATAAAATACTAAACAACGGAATATAAGTTACTTGACAATAATTTTGAAAACACAGCAAATACAAATCGACAACAGATCTCTGAGTTTATTTTCAAAACTTGTCCATGCTGCAACTTTTTAAAAATCTTTCTACATCAATTTGATAATTGCTTATCTGTGTAAAAGAAAAAAAGATAGAAGATCTGATGGTCTCAAAACTATATAATTTCCTCATACTGTTATCACGTTTCATTTTTGGGAATCTTTTACTTCTTGGTTGGTTACTTCTGGAAAGCACAGCTTCCATCCATTCTCCAGCATAGAAGAGCCCACTGAGCCCCACTCCGGTGCCCTTACCTGAGTCGGAAGCATCTAAGAATACAAATAACTAAAAAGAGTCCCAGACACATTTACCTCACTGTGTTTATTGTCTTCTTGGAACCAAACTTTTGTTCTCTCTCATATTTTCAAGTACTGAGATCAAAATCCTAGAGGGGGGAAGCTAATCTGCTAAATTTACATGCTTGCTAGCCCATCCATAATCCCGTGAGAAGGCTTGCCAACTCTGCTCCCAAGGCTCTGCCACATACCAACAACTTTCCCTTGGTTTGTGTATCACTTAACTCCCTTCTGCATTCCTGTTTCCTTCTACTATTTTAGCATGGGACCGGGACTAAAAACATCTATGAAATTCTTCATGAAATTGCAAAAGAGGTTATTAAACATTGTAGAAGACATATTGGAAGAAATTGTCTAGTGGCAAAAATCTTACGAAAGAAATAAGAGCCAGATGAAACATAAGACTGGAATCTCTGCATATGTTTTTGCCTAATAAATGTAAAAGTACATTAAAATTCATACAATACATATTCATATGTCATGACAGGAATGTAGCAATATTAAATTTAGAGCAGAACTTTTATAAAAGATTAAAAAACAGAAAAAATCAGTACAGAGGTTCTTTATCTGAGAATATACACTTACCAAAATAAATTATATTTTAAAATGCATAAGCGACTAAAGTATCCAAAGAAAGCATTAGCCAGAAATAGGAAAACTTATGTAAAAGTAGATAATCTTTGAACCAAAAATAGAATTAAAATTGTATTTAAAAATTAGAAATGTATAGTCTCTTTTGCATGAAAGTCAAGAAAAATGCTAGATAATTTTATTAATCAATTTTTGGCTGGATAAAAACTATGCAAAATTTCTGTAAGTTAAAAGAATAAAAAAAATTCACATGGAACAATGAAATAATAAAATCATGATCAAATATATTTAAAGTACAAATTTTAATTTACTATTTAGAATTATAAACCAGTTGCATTAATAACCTATTTTATTATACATTTATATCTTAGATAATGATATATAGTGTATATATAATCTGCCACACATTAATAATATAATTCCAGATTTCTAAGGAGAATTCAAGTAACTTTAATACTTTTTTCTTTCACCTCCTTTCATTTGTTTTTGCCTTCAAGCTAATAGCTGAATTTATTCACTCCAATTTATTTTTTTTCCTTTGAAGATTAAAGACATGCTTGGCTTTGTACTACAGCTGCCTGGACAGTTGACAGCCCATTAAACTAAAGTCATACAAGCTGCACGTTTTAACGCCTTGATTCCCAAGTACAACCACAAGTGACTTTATATATATATATATGAATGAGCGGTGCATTTCTGAACCATTCTGAGCTGATACACAACAGGTTCATAAACCCCTCTTGGCCTTTTGCCTTAAAAAAAAAAATCTTCTAAGCCAACTAAGGAGATTAAAGTCTTTTTTGAGTCAGGGCTTCTAAAGGAATTTTAGTGCACAGAGAACATGTAATTCTGGCTTACTATTAACTCCGAAATAACTTTGACAGTGTGTGTGCCTGTGTGTGTGTCTGTGTGTGTGTAAATTGCACACATATAGAAATTACACGTAACTTGGCTATGGCATCTGTTCCTGCAGCTGAACGACATCTTATGAGAAGGTAGAATGAAACAATAATCAACTACATTAAAAACTTGAAACAGAAATATGATCTTACCTAATCATAGGCTGTTATGACTGTCATGTTTGTTACTAATTCATGACAATTATTCATTTTGTGTACTTTTGAAAATAATAACACAGCATGCACGCAATTTGTTTCTTTTATATTGCATATTGATTTGGGGAATGCATTTTCTTTTTAAATAACCCAAACTACCACCACCGAGATACTTAAAGGTCAAGATATTCGTCTTTTGTTAAAAGAATACTTTAAGGAAGAAGGATAGGAACTTTGATTCCTATCTGTCTCATTCTCTTCAGCAATGGGTCTGAAGAAAATTAAATCAGCAACTAAAAGGAGACTCAAGTTTACCCAATTCTGTTGTGTTCTTAACAAAAAGGCAAATTTCTAAAGCAGAAGCACTTTCGGTTTCAAAATATCTCTTCACCAAGATGTCCCTGTTCTGAAGTTTGCCCCGTGGCGCAGTGGTGGATGTCTCCTGTTGCTTGGTGTGGTTGCTGGTTCGCGTCTGAGTGAAATAGTACTGCGTCCCACCCAGTGTCCACTTAAACTGGAAAGTAAGACCAAATTGCAACGCCCTTTCTGTGCATGATTTTCACTTGGAAGCAGCCTGCATCAACTCGAAAGTGTCACATTTTTTATGTTTTGGCACTACATAGATCAAAATTTAAATAAGTGGATAAAAGGAGCTGTTTGGTTTTTGTTGAAATGTAGAAGTGCTGAGGAAACAAGTAAATCTGACATAAACAGCAACACTCGTCAACACGAATTTAACAAGACTAAATTACAATAGCATATTTTCCAAAGCGGTGGATCGTAGAATTTGTTACTTTTTAAAATACTCAATGTAAATTGAGAACTTGAGAAATAAGCTAAATATTTTGCAGAGGATGATGAGGCAGAAAGCATGTCTGCTTTCATTTTTATTTCTTTGATGAATCGAAGAACAATGATATGAAGCTGCTGAACCCTAATTGAAATGTAGCATGCATGACTTGCCAAATATTACTTTTGCCTCTGAATTTTCTCAGAGAAACAATATATTTTTGTGGGTTATTCCAGACAGGCAGCCACATTCTTTTAACTCCATAAATGCACTGATATTCGCAGGTAGTTTGTATTAATTCGTTCTTTTTTGACAGAAAGATTTATTAATTTATTTTTTTAGATGTGAGTATAATTAGATACAGAAATGAGTCTCCTTATTTTTCTTATTTCTACTACAATATTAGGTAACAAATACAATTCATGTTAAACATACTTAACAGTCTACTATATTGTGAAAATTGCAACATATGTTATTTTTCCTGCAGCTTCTTGGTTTATAAAGTGATCCAGCTTTTCTACAAAAATGTTAGGTACAAAACATAACCAAATTTATATGCTAAATGTAAAGTTGTTTTAAAAAACTTCATTAAAATCCCATGATATGGGCTTTACAAATATTCATGAGAGTTTTTTGCAGTTTATTAACTTTTCTATACTTAACAAATTAATGCTGCTAATTGAACATTTCATGAAATTTAGTCAAAAGGCCTCAAGTCAGCAGTGAAACATTTAACTTGTTTATTGTCATTATTTGGTGAAATTAATGGTAGTGAAGAGAATTTCCTCATTCACTGTCTGTTTTCTGAACCATGCTTTAAAACAGAGCTCATTCATAACTGTATATTATAAATCTGCTCCATTCTTTAACTTTTTCCAGATTTAAATTTTCCCCTTTTATTTATTTATGTTTTTTCCTTGAGACAAGATCTCACTCTGTAGGTCAGGCTGGTCCTCAACTCACTTGGTAGCCTGGCTGGCCTTGGACTCATGTTAACCCTCCTGCCTCAGCAACCAGAGTACTGGGATTATAGACATGCACCACCATGCCAGGCTTATGTGCTGCAGGGGAATCACACCCAGGACCTTATGCTTTCTAGGCAAGTGGGCAAGTGCTGAAATTGAACAGTTAGTGATTGTAACAAAATTCTGTGAATATTTCGAAATATCAACAAATTCTTTTAAAATTATTTTTTCTGCTATTTTAAGTATTTCATTACAACTATATATACATATAGATAGATAAATAGATATATAGATAGATAGATATGTTGGACTCTTTTGTAGATAAATGGAAGCAACTTGAGACTATCATGCTTAGTGAAATGAGTCAGAAGCAGAAGGCTGAATAATTTTAAAAAGTGGTCATGGTATTTTTTACTTCATTATTAAGCCAATATTTTAGTGAACTTTTATAGAAATACCTTTTATCAAGCTCAATATATAAGGATTTACATAATGTTCTTTTATTGACACACATTTTGCCTCAATTGCATATACAATTAACACACTTATCTATGCCAAATTTTTGATGTCATTATTTATGAAACAACTGTTTAAGGTAAATGAAATAAACCTAAGAACTATAAATCTCACTTTTTTTCTTTCTAAAACTATTACTCGCATCCTTATCTATAGTAAAAAGGTTAAGCTCAAGACAAAATTTCTTTAGTGATATCTTTACCTTGCCCCACTCCATATGTTTCAAAAGCTTCCTGTGTCAGATCTCTGCCCTCATCAAAAGTGGTGACCAGCCACCAGAATACAATCTCCAAAAGGAATTGCAATCAAGTGCCCAAGTCCCTCATTTCTGAACCTCTTCAGTAGAGGCTTTGACGAAGGACTTCCTCAAGTACCTCCTCCCATGCTTTCTCTGGAGCTGTGGAGGGATGACGGAACATCTTAAAGCCTAAAAGACAATTCCTCCATCTTGACTCGTAGTCATTACAGCTCCCCTATCCCCACCCCATAGCTCTTTCACAAGTCCTTAAAATGTCAGGAGCCTGTTTCTCTGAGGTTCTCCTTTACTGAAATATTGCCCAGGATGGCACGGATCCTTCTGACCCTCTCCCTTCTCCTGTGAAGTTAAATGGAACGAACAGCAGAGAGATGCTGTTTCCTTCTTAGCCTCTTGCCAACAATATGGCGGTGATTGAAGGTTGACACTGCCTTCCGTTTGAGCTCGGTGCTTTATTCAGGTCCCCTGTCACTGACAGCTGTGTTCTCTGAAGCTCGGCTCAGCTCCTGACAGATAGTATCTTTTGTAATAGCTCATTTTATTCCCTAGCACATAAAAGGCAATAATTGGGAGCTGCCAGATGTAAAACAAATCATTTTTGAAAAAAATAAATGGAGAGTTATTTACTGATGCTTAATAATCTTCAAGTTGCTTATGCTAATCTTTCTCCTCACATTGTCTTAGGATTCTGTATTGATAAGGATATTGGATTTTTTTTCATCCGAGTATAAATATAGATCTGCGTTTGTTGCAATAACTTAATTCAAATTGGACTTGTATCTATAGATACTAAACCATTCATTTCATTTATATGATGAAGATTTGCTCAAATAAAAAATATAAATTATGTTCTTTATGCTTAATGATTTTACTAGCTTTGTAAGATGATTTTTGTGTGATATACAAGAACATTTTAGTATATTTCAGTACTCATTTCTTTCATAAATGTATTGAGTTAATGTGCTATTGATATATGTACTTATGTTTGATTTATTAAAAATATAACATCAATTTTAAAAGTTTATCAAAGAACTCTGGTGTTAGAATTTCTTAAAATACTTTAAGAATATCTATCAAATTCTAGCTTTCATTCAGAACATAAAATATCCTAAAATTAGTAGTTCTGTTTGGCTTATCAAAGAAAAAAAAAGTTTAAAGTATCTTAGTTAACACTTCAAGATGAAAACTGAATCATGTGACAATTTGTGCTAGCTTCAGGGATCTGCCCAGATTCAACAAGAGAGAAAATCTGAATAACTGCAAAAAAAAATCTTTCAAAGAATTTTTCAATTACATTGTTATCTTTAGCTCAACATCGCAAGTGCCAAAGAAAATCTTCATGTCAGGCAAAACACAACCTGTCATCTACTAACTCTGTAATTCTACTAATCATGCAACATTTATCAAAAACACATGCCAGTTTATGCACAGCCACGTGCGCATGCGTAAACACACACACACACACACACACACACACACACACACACACACACGATAACTAATAACAGTGCTTTATATCTGTGCTGAAGGGCTTTGAAGGTTTTAATTTCTGCTAAGTGCTTAGGACAACATTCCAAGAAGTATTTAGTTCCTGATCTCTTGCTGACACTTTAATGTGTACCTTATTTTTTGTACAATTCAGCTGACAGCAATGAGAAATACTTTGAGGAAGCTGTTTTATTTAAAACGTTTGTTTGGCAATAATTAGGATAAATTAACTTTACTCTCATGTACTCAATGTGAGCATTTTTTTCTACAGTGTATGAAGAAAAATAGGAAAAAAACACTAGGATTACACCAGTCTTTGCTTCATCCTTACGTTTTCACCATGCTTTTCATATGTTTTCTAATTAAGTTTACTTTAAATATATCTGAAAAAATGCTATGGTTTTACTACATGTAAATCTCATAAAATTGAATAAAGGTGGCATTTAAAAGTAAGATGGAAATCTCCATAACTGAGTCATAGCTCCCTCAGAACTGTCTTTCATCAAACCAGCTATTCTGAGTAACTTCAAAAGCTTTGATTTTGTTAATATTTCACAGTGTGACTCAAAGAATTAAAAAATTGATTTTAAAAAATTCCAACTAGAGGTTAAATTAAGAAAACAAATTAAAAAGAAAATGCAATGTAACCTGAATTTGAGACCAGTCACGTTCCCAAAGAGAAGGTTGATTCAAGGTGTGCTTGAGAATTATAGATTCCATTAGCTTCAACTGTGAATATATGCTTTAACATATTGTTTTACTCAGCCAAGAACTACATATATTTTTTTTTCCTTAAGTAAAAGATGAAAAATATCTCTTCAATTTGTTGTTGACTTACTAAATTTGAGTTGCTGTCGAGCATTCATTGAACGCAGAGTGCTATATTGTAGGAACAAATGTGCTTTTAGAGTTCTACTCCCAGCTCTGTCTCGGATTGTTGTGTTACGTGAGTTTGTTCATTGACTCATAATCCAGTTTCCTCATCTGCAGATTTTTCAAACCAGCTAGCATGTCTGCTGAGCACAGTTGGTAAATAAAAATATAAAATATTGAGATATGTGGTTCCCAATTTTCTTAACAGTTTTTCATGAAAAAAATCTCAATTAAATGCTAACATGCATTCCAGTAAATATTAGCTGTTATATTAAAAAATATGCTTGCCAAGGGTATGTAATTCACTCACAAGCTCTTACTCTGGACTTATTGCAAGCACATATATAAGAAATTTGATAAAATATATTTTAATAAACTAATAATAAATAATTATATTATTGTTTTGAAGTCAACGTCTTTTTCACACCCAATATCATGCTATTCAATGTCCTGTAAATCAGTCCAGTTTAAATTGATGCCTGAATGGAAAATCATTCAAAAAGAGAAAAAAATTTGTGTAATCCACAGAGTTCAGAGAACTAAAAATTAGCATGAATAATTATTCTTCTCAGATTTTGTGCTATAATCACCAACCCTAAGATTCTGATAAACTTAGAAAAATTAAATCTCAGAGATGATTAAAACTTTTGAAAGATGACAATCAAGTAAGAAGAAAATTATTCATTATTCAATTTTTAAAATAAAAAAATGAAGGATAATTTAAATAATCTTGAAATATGGTAGAACTAGGAAGGTAACTCTTTGTTCTCTGAGTTTTAATAATCTTTACTTGCAAAATGGTTTTAATTGAATAGAGATGCTTACAGGAAATGGGTATTGTTTGCTTTTGCAATTCCAGAATATTATATAAGCATTGACTCAGGATGTG
Organism: Ctenodactylus gundi; assembly: GCA_004027205.1. Lineage (NCBI taxonomy): Eukaryota > Metazoa > Chordata > Mammalia > Rodentia > Ctenodactylidae > Ctenodactylus > Ctenodactylus gundi. Next base: position 29,241 of record PVKB01005647.1, on the reverse strand, counting down.
TTTTCATAAATATTCACAATTCGTGTGCTTTTTAGTATTTAAACACGTGAAGAAATCTTTACCCCATTTGAATATAGGTGAAAATATATTGATGCTTCATTTTTCAAGTTTTATACGTAGTCTCTTTTAACAAAAACCAATAAAATTATTATATTGGTAATGTCAGAAGCATGTGAAATTTTAAGTTGAATGTTTGTTTTCTCAAATTATCTTGGCATAGCTTAATTAAAAAAATAAAAGATAAAGTTTTATTTATACGTAATTTGTATCTATGCATAGAGGTGTATGAATCAACTTTGCAGATTTGCTGTGCTATTTAAAATTTGATAGTTGTCCCTGAAATTTCATAATACATTTTAGTAGGCATTTGAGTCTAAAACAATACATTTATTTTCTCCCAGATATTAAATTATCTTAACTAAACAAATGAGTTAAGCATAATCTATGTGAATATATATGTTTTATCTAGTTAAAGAGAAGAATTTAAGTGAACATGTAAATCAATGGATACCTTGATGAAGGGCTCCAAAACCTGGCATTTCCCAATGGCTCTTTCCTCTCATTGACAAAATTCTTGAGTTCTTGAATTCATCCTTTTGGTGTTATTGTTCGGGTTCTTTTGGAAAATCTGCATATTTTACCTGAGTGAGTGTAAAGCCCTCTAAAAACGAGTGTGTTGCTTTGCTTTTATTACTTTATTATGTCGTCTAACCTGAAAGGCCAGAGAGAAAGAAGCAAAGTTGAAAACAAGGATAGAAGCAGACTTTTAGCTTATGGAAAACAGAGTAGACACTCTCACTGCAGAGCCTCACTAAACAAATTGATCATTCCTTGACCTCCTTGTTTCTCAGACTAAGGAAGAGTTTATACGTATATATATGTAACTACACTACATAGCAACTGTTACTATGATTCTTTGCTTTGTACTGTCAAGGAATCTAACATTCAATGATGTTACATGTCTCACAAAATTAACAAAGTGAGTCAACAACTTTCTGGTACACATTCAATAATTTTATTGGAGAGCTACAATGAAGGAAATACCTCTATGTATTTAGTAAAAGTCGTAAATTATAGTGAAGTCCAAGAGTTTATTGTATATATATAATTTTATTGCTAAATGTCTTAATACTTGGCTCTCTTTTTTAAAAAGGCCTCTAATTTGGAGGGTGTTGGGTTTTATAATAAAAATATTCCTATTTAAATATTAACTGTTATCAACTGAGCGAATTTATATTATAGTCTATGTCTCTATAGATGCGTTATCTAATGTTTCTTGTTTCATGCTTTAGTACATGTTATAAACCCAAGAGAATTATAATATGGAAAGTCCAAAAGGAGAAATAAAATGTCACTTTCTGACCATGAATGAAATGATCACATGCACATATTATTACTTTGTGACTACAGTCTTGAAGTTATTATTGAAAGCCAAAAATCCTGAAAAAAAATTCTGGAAAAAAATGCAGCACCTGGAGGAGACATTCATTAAGAAGTGCAAGAAAGATGGGCACTGTAGATTTTTCTATAAGTTTACTATAATAAATAGTTTCCTTCAAAGAAAGATGTCAGAAAGGAAAAATCAAACAACAATAAGGTGGGAACTTTTAGGAGAGTTTTTTAGCTGGGAAAAAAATGTAATACTGATATATAACTCAACAAGAAGAGGTTTAATGATGAAACCTCTAACAGTTTAGTGTACCAGTGGTGGCTTTCTGTTTCATGTAGAGCATTGCTTTGCACTTTATCTCAAATTGTGTCTAAAATACTCAAGCTTTTGTGAAGAAAATGAAAAGAGAGAAAGATATTCTATTTCCTTGGACTTCACCATAATTTACTACTTTTCCTAAATACATAGTGGTATTTCCTTCATTATAGCTCTCCGATAGAATTGAGCATGTACCAGAAAGATGTAGACTCTAAGAAAACAAGAGTGTCTGAATTCTAATCTGAACTGTTCACTTTGTTAACTTTGTGAGACATCTAACATCATTGCATGTCAGTTTCCTTGACAGTACGAAGTGAACAATCATAGTAACAGTTGCTATGTAATATGGTCTTTCAGATTTTTTAGTTATGCTGTTAAATTTAGAAACTTTTGTTATTAAAAGTTTTAAGGAATATGGAGATTTGGGTATTGCATTGATTTTGGGGGCAGATAAAACCTTCTGAGGCCAAGGTTTTCTGAATTCTTTGCTGAAAGTCAGAGAGCATCTCAAGGCCACATGAAGAGTGAGATCTGAGCACTAGTTCTTATGTTCATGGTGATAAGATCCTCATTTGCTTCATAGTATTAGCTAAGAGAATTGAAGAGGAATAGAATGTCAGATTCTTACTCACTAGCCATCAAGAGGTCAATTTTTATCAATCCATTCTTGTATTTTAATGTTTCTGTTCAGAAACTTCGCATAGCTTTTTGATTAAAAAATCACTACAAATATTCTACCAAGAATTTTTACCCTGTTCATGAGATTGTGCATGGATAAAGAGAATTAAAAGAAGGAAGAATGTAACCAGAAATAGAAAGTGAGAGAGGACAAATTTCAAATGAGAAAGTGTATAAATAGTAGGACCCGTCCTTCAGCGCAAGCTGGCTATTAAACTTGGAAGGGGCATGCTGGTTTCACATCGATCTTTACTGTCACCTTCTACAAACTATGATTGAGTAATAGATGAGTATTTGCATAGAGCACTATATTCCATCACTGGCATGTCAGGCCTCTGTGCTGACTAAGGGAATCGCGTTGAACTCTGATTAACTTGAAATAAAGAGGACGATCATTTCCATCAACATTCATCAGAGATTTGCAATGCGGGCAGAGCAGCTTGAGCCACAACTATGCTTGGAGTTAATTTCAGAAATTTCATTTTACCAGCAGAATTATTTTCTCAGATGTGTGTGCCAGGGAAATTCCTCTGGTAACTTCTTCAGAATATATGCTAGCATGTGTGCTGGAAACTTCATCATGATATAAGAAAATGACCTTACTGAAACAAAGAACTGAATTATGGCTTTGTTTTCTTGGTTATGTTAGAGAAGCAAACTTTGAAATGGTGAACAAAGCAGTTGTACATGGTGGTGGTTAGGAACAAAGAGGACAACTAAATTCTACCAGCTCTGAGCTGCTGATAGGCTAAACATAAGCTAGCCCAAAGCATTCATTCAGGTACAGGGGAAAAAAAAAAAGACCTACTTTTTTTGAGCCTTGACCAAACTTCAAATTACAAATGATTTGAATCACAATTCTGAAAGCAAAGACCAGATTTTTCAGAAGAGGTAAATGAGGGCTCACAGAATCTTACCAATAAAAGAAAGGTATGTTTTTTAAAGCCAAGACAATGTAGTCACAAATTTCACAACTTCTATCAAAAATTGAATTAGTATTCTTTAGGATCTCACAAAATCCCTAGATATCTTCTAGCTTGATATCTTTTAAAGGTTTCTTTTTTTCCCCCAAAGTCACTTAACTATTTCTCCTTAAATAACACTGAAAAGCTTCACATGATGAGTGGAATATGCCTGTAATCTCAGCACTTGGGAGATTGAGACAGGGGAAATTGCCATGAGTCTGAGGCCAGCCTGAGCTATGTGGTGAGGGAGGAGATCATAGCCCCTCCAAAAAAATTATATATATATATATATATATATATATATATATGCTCTCTTCTGTGTTTTTAGAATGTGTATCATATTTATTTAGAACCACAAGGAGTAATAAAATGTGTATATAAATCATCTAATAATTATACAACTGTTCAAATTTCACAAAATCCTTGTTCCAAAACGCTTAAGATATTTATCTTGAAATGAAGAGGTCTGTTTTATGGTGCCAAGTGGGAGCCAACTATTAAGATCAGAAATGTTGAAGGGAGCTGTGGGGGAAAGAGAGCTAGCTCATTTAAACGTTATTAAACTAAGTGCATGCCTGGTGCTGGACAGGAAAAAGGCGTTAGAGTTCAAGATTTCCATTGCAGAATAAAATGACCAATATTTCTCTCCTTAGCAAAATGCTATGTTAGTTAGGCTTATCTTAATTTACTTTCAAAAATAGAAAAATACTGAGCACATAATTTAAAATTTTTCAGTTTAGGGACCTTGAAATTTCCAAAAGTGAAAGAGGGAAAGGTGTATATTCTGCATACTGTAAAGTTTAACTTTGAGAATTCTCTAAAACGTAATCGCGCTACTTTTATATTTAAAGAAAAAGAAAGTTGTGATGCCGCCCTATGGCTTAGATAAAACAGTTTTTTAAAGCACATACATGTCGGGGGGCGGAGGAGGGGGAGGCGTAGTTCAGGGGTTAGACTGCTTGACTAGGAATTCCAAAGCCTTAAATTGGATTCATCAGTGCAACATAAAGGGCGAGTCTAATCCCAGCACTATTCGAACCCCAGCACTCAGGAGGCTGAGTTGGACTCTTGCTGTTAAATTTGAGGGCAGTGTGAGCTGCGTAGTAAGTTCAAGATCAGCTTGAACTACAGAGTGAGACGGTATTTCAAAATAAAACAATAACAAAAATAACAACAACAGGGGCTGGAGGAACGACTCAGCGGTTAAAATGCTTGCTTAGCAAGCTCTAAGTCAAGTGCTAAGTACTGGAGTTCCATTCCCCAGCACTACATAAACTGGGCGTGGTGGCACACACCTGTAATCCCAGCACTCAGGAGGCTGAGGCAGGAGGATTGCTGTGAGTCCAAGGCCAGCCTGGGTCCATAGTGAGTTCAGGACCAGCCAGGACTACAGAGCGAGACAGGGTCTCAAAACAACAACAACAACAACAACAACAACAACAACAATCAAAAACAATACACACAACAATTGGAGATTTATAACCATTTATAAACAGTAAATCTATCCTAAACCTAGATATTTTATCTTGAAAAATACTAAAATACTTAAAGTCGCATGAGTTTGAGATTTGTTTGGAAAAAAACAAAATAAACAAAAAAGCACCAGTCACAAAATACTTTTAAATGGTAGAGAAACACTTCCCATTATGGAAGAGAGAAAGGGCAGTGAGCGTTGACGGAAGTTGATCAGAATTGAACGCTAAGGTTGGAGAAGATTTAGGAAAGAATGGATCAATGAGCAGTGCTGAGGATCAGAGAAGTACCAATGAAATTTCAGAAAAGCAGCAGAGTCGGAGTTGGTGACTTAGCGAGATCCTGTTTCAATATAAAAAATAAAAAAGGCCACACACATAATTCTGGGTGACTGCCCTGGACTCATCTGCAAAGTTCCTTTCCTACTACAGAAAAGAAAAAGGGGAAAAAAAATAATGAGCTCTATTTTAACCTCAGCAGCCTCTATAAGAGAAGTTTGTGAGAAGAAATAAGGAGAGAAGTGAGTTTGCATGGGAGAGTTGGAGGAATGAAACATGGGAAGGGCAAAAACAGCACGCAGTTCTTGTTGAGAGAAAGGAAACACAAGGGAAGACGAGGCCTCTCCGGGACCGAACAGATCCTGGGCAGGTTTATGGGAGGAACAGCTGGAGAGAGATAAAAGGAAGGAAAGAAAGAATGCTTATGTACAGGTGAGATGCAAGTGCCCTCAGCACAACCAGCTGTATTTGTACAATTGAAAAAAAAAAAAAAAACAGTCAATATGAAGATGTGCTTGTAAATTCCTCACTAGACAGTAGAAAAAACTGTTAGGCATTAGATGGAAAAAAATAGAAAAGAAAAATAGAATTCAGATTTAACTTCCTCCTCCTCCCAGATATAATATATGGGAAATGCAGTATCATGGCTCACATTTCAAAATTGTAATTAAAGGCTGATTAATAGCAGGAGCTGAGAAAGAGAAGAAACATAAAATTCCAAGACTGTCTTATTTCATAAGATTGACTGAATCCTAAAGTGTCAGTGTAGCGGGTGGCAAGCCAGGCAGACAACAGCCCTGCAGGCAATGTTGTCAGATTGGTATCAGATTGGCCGGAGACCCCTTAGCTCTTTCCGGATTCCATTTCCAGCTGAACTGAAAGTGATCACACTATTACTGTTTCTTCTGTATATATATATTTGCAAGGCTCTCAATACGTTTTCATGCTGTAACTCCCTAACTGATCTGTAACTGACATGTGTTGGGGCATTCTTAAATGGATCAGCATTTGATTATTATGTGTTTCCTATAAAAACTTTTCATTGGAAAGATACTCTCAAATAAACTATGGGAAAAATATCTTGGGGCAAAAATACCTGATACCTGGGCACAATCGCCTTTGTACAGTCGAAATTGTGAACTGAGTTCCTAATAAAAAGACAGACCTCAGAGAACTGAATCACACATTGTACGCTGAACACACAGGTGGTAAAGTGAAATAGATACTCTATGTTTAAAAAGGTGCAAGTAATACATTTTTGATACTTCACAGTGAAGGGTCATCCAAGAAATATTTGACTTTACCTTTCTATTAAAACATGTCAATCCCCCAACCCCCCAACACACACTGGCTTTCAAATAAATTTCATCATTTTTTTCCTCTTTCTTTCAGGACATCTAACACACACTGTTTCATGATTATTCTGAAGAGAAAACTTTGTGTTCAAAAATACCCAAATAACGTATGCTATGCCAAGTAGACACGACAGATGGATGCTTATTGATCTTGGGAGTAATCCAGAATATTCTGCCAAAAGGATTTTTTGTAATTACATTACAAAAACAGAAATTCAGAAAGTAAATAAAAAGTCATAGTTTTTTTTTTCCACAGCGTACAATCATCTATGTCTTCAGTAACTGTAGCAAAATCAGCTTCAAAGGATCTGCCTTTCAGGTTGAAACTAACAAGAAGAAAAGTAAATCCTTTGTTCGTTAAATCAAGGATGAATCTCTGACTCTAACCAAGAGTTGGAGTCATACTTCATCCCATTGATGTAAAAAGAATTCCCTTGAATTAAAATTAATGATAGGGAAAACCAAATGTTAACCATTTGGTATAGAACTTTTAAATCAATGGCAAGAATTAGTAAACCACGGAGAAAAACAAAAATAATAGAAATAAATTAATAAGAATTTTGATCATATTTTTAAGTGGACTAGGCTTAATAAAATCACATGAACCACATTAAAAGGTAATGGTGCTGAAAGTAATAAAACTACAAGCGCTTCTCTGAAAAATCTTAAAGTTAAGAAATGTTTGAAAAATGTGATATATATATCTAGAAAAACATATGAAACATTGATAAAACATGCTATGGGAGAACAGCAGAGGATCTATGTATTTTCCTGTGGGGTGCAAGTAGCTTTCCTTAGGTAATAGACAGGGGTCTTGAAAATTGAAGGGTGACTGGATCCCCTAAATGAGCCAAGTCAAATAAGGCAGAGCTTCTGTAAAATCAGAGAATGTGCAGTGGGGTACAGATGGCTTTCAGATAGTCTGTCAGGCTTAAATAATAGAAGCCAGGTGACGGTTACTTTGGCATGACATGTTTAAGGATCTGGAGTTCAGCTGACACATCTACTTCATGACCTCTTCTGCCATAAAGGCTTGTATCTAAGCATTAATTCCAGAGGATGGTAACAGGCTTAATTGGGGAAAGAAATTTAAAAATTGAATACATAATTAAGTAGAATTCTTTCATAACATATTTATCAGTTCAAAACACACTACCCCTTAGCACACATGCACACATTTGGCTATGTATATATCAGTGTAGGTGTGGTGTGTGTGTGTGTGTGTGTGTGTGTGTGTGTGTGTGTGTGTAAGTATATGATTTGATTACTTTCAGATGGAAAAATCTACTTTTATACATAAAATAGATGACATGGGTATCAAAGCCAAACTGAGAAGTAGCCAAATATATTGGTCAAGAAAAATTTATGTTAAAAATTGGTTATAGATAAAATGATGAGGAAAGGGCTGGAGGAATGGCACAGAACTTAAGGCACTTGCCCGATGAGTGCATGGTCCCGAGTTTGATTCTCCGGCACCATATAAGCTACAAGTGGTACATGCCTATAATCTCAGTGCTCAGGAGGCTGAGTCAAGAAGATTGCCTGTGTCCAAGGCGAACCTGGACTACATAGCGAGTTCAGTACCCACCTGGGCTACAGACTGAGAACTTGTGTCACAAAAAAGAAAAAAAGAAAAAAAAAGAAAAGAAAAGAAAAGAAAAGAAAAGGAGGAATAAGGGAAAATATCCAAATACTCAAATAACAACTTAAGAAAAGAGGAATGTAGTGTCTTTAAATTCTTAAATTATTTATCCTGAGACAAATTCTGTAGAACCAGCAGATAATGGAGCTCAAATGAAATAGTGTCATAAAAAGTTGAAGAACACCCTAGGAAAACTTTTGAGTAGAATGAAGCAACCTTATCAGGTCTATGCTTTACCATTTTTTAAGTATGGATGAAAACTAGGTTTTATTTTGTGCTAAAAACTCTTTAAATAAACACCGGTTAGACCATAAATCTTTTAGATTTTCTTGCATTTATTTTAATGCTGTATGAAGGAGATAGTTCTCACTGTAGGCTAAACTTTCCTGTTAATATTTTCCCTTATCTACTTCTGTTGAGAAGCTAAGACAATAAATAAATAAACAAATAAATAAGGAGAAAAGGAAAACCTGACCTCTAAATATAACACAGAAGCATAGAAGGCCACAAAATATAAAATAAAAAGCTCTAATAAACTTTTGAACAAAATATAGAAAGAATATTCCTAGAGGAGAGGAAAGTAAACTGTTTATATTGAGTCTAGCCTACTAAGTATATAGAAAAGATTGGTGTTTAATAAAAATGCTTTTAACTTTATCTAGAAACTTATCCTTGCAGATTCTTTACGTATACAATATAAACAGAGCTGAGAAAATAAATATCTTAGTTGACATCATATTTCAAATATGTGAGCAAAAAACAAAACTAGTGAATAGAGCTTATTCTCAAGAGCACATTTCTGGAATTATGGGGGTCTCGTGGTGAGTTGGCTCTTGTGGTGTTATAAACAATTTTCCAGGAAAAAAAAAGGACATAAGCTAAAATAGGTTTCGAAGGTCGGGCTGTATCTGTATACTCCGGGCCTTTGTGCAGAACATACCATCTGCCTTGCTGAAGTCACGGAAATGCTTGGGAAAAGCTGTCATGTAACATCATCAAAGCGAAGACAGACATTTATGAAATGTTACCTTTTGATGTCTGTTTTAAAAATATTTCTTTTGCCATTCATTTTTCACTTAGCAGAATTTTTAATATAAGTCGAGTCTTTAATCATGTTTAAGCATGTGATAGAGATTCCTAGTTCATTCCATGGGAGAATTGCGTTCTACATGTTCTGAGCCATTTCCAGAGGTTACTAGAGGTTGCGGCTATAACTTATTTCACTTATTAAAGCATGTAGCATATGAACACAAGGGAAAAATACACAAAGGCAACACCATGATGAAATGGAGCCACCATCTGGGCACATGGTGTGAGCTTTCTATAATGCATCTGGACTCCAGAATGCCAGAGAGGAAAAAAGACGATCGCGGGTGTATCTACATATTGCGCTCTCAAAAGTGAACGGCTGGCAAAATGAACATGGTTCTGCTTTGCAATTTAAGCTTCCCTTATCTACATATTTGTAGTATGTCTCAGGTGCGGACTCATTGTATTTTTAGCACTGGAAAACAAACAAGATGTTCATCTCTATTTAGAATGCGAAGTGATTTGCTTATAGAGTTTGGACTTTTCAGACCTCCTTTTGCTATCCAGCCTTTTACCTATTAAAAAAAACAGTTTTTAGAAGTTTTAATTAGTAAAAAAAAAAAACGAAGTAGCATAGAATTTCTGTATTATAGCTTCACTATCTGGTAATCTTGATAAATTCAATTTTCATTAGTGCAGCTTAGCGTTTTAGAGTATGAAAATCAGTTTTCCTTTAGTGATCTTTACTGTAATTCTGGCCAAAGATGTACATGATGGGGACTGTGGAACACACTCAGGACCCTCTCCTAGATAGTGGGAGATTTAGCCTGTCTGTTCTTTGTTTCTAAATAAAGATTTGTGATTCTCCAAAACAAGCAAACAAAGAAATAAAGATACACACTTGAACACCACAGGGTTCCTTCCATTTGTTAAAAATAGAAGACCTAAGAATGGATACAGCATTCACTACTATGGTTTATGCCAAATAATCTACAAAGTGAATATATTTTGTTCAGGTGAAATTGTTCAGTCTATTTTATTTAAAAGATAGGTATTTGTTAATGAAGCCAAGATAATAAATATCCATTGATATCTTATCCCCAAGTGCTGGGTGAAAAATCCTACCCCACTTTCTTAAATTCCACAAGAGAATTCTCTAAACAGTCATGTGCAGAGTCAGACCCAGGATCCTTTCTAAATTGCTCACTCTATTATTTTGAGAACTACCATTTGATATAAAAGCTATATTTTATATATTCAACTTGAGGGAAATAATAAATTACTTGCATAGGTCCTGAAGTATAACTTTATGTAAAAGAGGAAAATAAAGTGTATAGAAATTGATGACTTCCTCCTGTACTTTCTAACATAGTTTTAATTTTGGCATCATTCCTCTTAAAATTTTATCCCTTCTTTTTTCATATGTTCTTGTTGAATGCTTGTTCATTTATCCTTGCCTTTCTCATGTCTGTTTTATATAGCAAGCATCAAATTTCTACATAAATGACTATTTTGAAGTAGACACATAGTTAACAATTGAAATATTATGAAAATATATATTTTTAGGTTTCCAATAAAAAAATTCTGGCTCAGCATGTTTGCTTCTACAGAAAAAAGACACTGAAATGGAAATAGGTAAGCGGGAGTTTTCTGGGGCCAGGGAAGCAGCAAAAGAGCGTGCTCTCTGAGTCCACAGTGCTCCAAAGTTATCCCTATCCCACACAAAGGATCGACTTCTGTATTCTCATAATGGCCCGAGATGCCGGCCTGTCTGGAAACAAGCACAATTCAAGATCAAATACCTCCTTTGGGAGTAATTCTGAGGTCTTTTTGATCCATCCCCCCCTTCACTTGTGTCTTGGCCAGCAGTCATAATGTGCCCCACTGGACAGAACTGTTCATCCAGGAACCTCCCCAAAAGTCCAGCCTACAAACTATGTTAGATGTCTTAAGCTTTGGTCAGGGACATGAGCTATATGGCTTCTGTCCTTAAGCCTGGTTATAAGTAACCAAGAACAAGAGTTATGTCCATCATGTGAGTACATTGATTCAAAGTCACCCAGGACTGTAATTCTACCACTTGGAATGCTGAGGTAGAATAATCACAAGGCAGAGCCCCAGTGCGAGCAATTTAGCAAGACCCCGTCTCCAGCAAACACTAAAAAGTGTCTGGAGAGTGAGCTCACATAAAAAAGACCAGTGTTAAATTCCTGGTAATGGGAAAAAAAAAAGGAAAAAAAGAGAAAAAAAAAGAAAGGTAAAGAAAGGGGAAAAAAGCACTCATAACAACTTAAACTTTTCTCTAATGTACTTTACAATCTTGTATGAATTGAAATATTTTTCATTGTACCCATAAAAAAGTCATCATACATGAAAAAAGTGTCAAAATATATTTTCAACTGAATAATGCTGTGTATATTTCGTTCATTAACAATCATGTATTAAACACTGTATAGTATGAGATATGCATTATAGACAGTACACAGATAAAATACAACATGAAAAACCAAGAATACAGACAAAATATTGTGAGGGTTAATTTTCAATAGGATATATACCACTTATACGTCAGACTTTAATTTCTTTATCAATAAAATATGCCTTTTATTTCTAATGAAAGAGCTTGTATGCAAAATAACAGCTGTACTTTCTAGACAATATTAAGTATTTAAGAAGCAATAACTATCACCAAAGAAGCAGAAAGGCTGTAAAGAATCTAGATGTTGATATAGTTCCTTTCCTATTTAGAATATAGACTAATTTTTTTTTGCAATAGGTAGAAAATTTATCTAAATTTGGTAAGCATTGAGTATGGAATTTTCAAAAGTTTAGCAAAGATATTTAAACTATGGATGTAAACTGACAATCACATATGGTGGCTTAACATAGAGATTTCTGAATGAAATTATTACTTTTTCTACTTTATACTTCAATTTATCATTCAGACTATGCAATATGAACAAGCCTGTTACCATCACTAGTGAAGGTATCAGTTGAGAAGTGAAGCCCTGCTTATCAGTTATTGTAGAAAAATCACTAACCTAAAATGTGTCACAATTCTTTGAGTACTCTTTATATTATTAAAGAGAGTGATCTAAATTAGAATTTTATTACAGGACATATGTACTTTCCCTCACTTTGGAGAATTGATCTTATTGATTTTACCTTTTTCCTCTTAAAAAAAAACTTTTATTAGTATAGTATACCAGTGTTTCAATTAATAATAATTATAGCTATCTCGGTGAACTGGTAATATGTGGATCACATCTTAATCATTTTTACTTCCCCTTCCACATCCAGTCTTCCCGTGTTATCCGATTCCTGTTTCCACTTTCACCTTCACCAGATTAAGCTCTCTTAGTTTCTCTCCTCTGTTCTTCTATTTGGCTCTTCAAATTACATATATGTTGGGCTTCTCATTTAAGAGACACTAGGCGAATCTTATTTTTCTATGCAATTTATTTTATTTTATTTTAGAAACAGGATCTCACTTTGCAGTGCAGGCCGGTCCTGACCTCGCCTGTAGCCCAGGTTGGCCTCAAATACGCAGTGGTTTTCCTGCATCAGCCTCTTGAGTGCTGGGATTACAGGTATGCACAATCAAACCTAGCTCATACAAAGATACCTCCCAGTGTTGTTTTTATTTGCATCTTCTATGAAGAAAAGATGCTGAACATTTTTTCCTTATACTTATTAGACAATTGTCTTTCTTCTTTAAAGAGATGGACATTCATTTCTGTTGCCTAGTTTTTAACTTCTTTTGGCTTGGGGGCATCTAGTTTTATTTGCATGCTGTATATATTTTCGGTGCTAGTCTTCCATCTGAGCAGTAGGTGACAAAGATACTTTTCTTTTTCTACAGGACATCTCTAGTCTGTTTGCTCCTTTGCTTTGTAGAAGCTTCTTAGTTTTGTATCAAGTCAGTTGTTGACTTCTTATGCAGTCAAGGTTGTTTACAAAAAGTCTCTTCCTATGCCTGTGTTTTCAAAAGTTAGACTTATTTTATCTTTTAATAGATTCATATTTATTTTCTTTATATCTAAGTCTTTAACCCATTTTTATTTTGTTTTAGTACAAATGACACACTTGGATTTAGATTCACTTATCTGCATGTGTACAACCTGTTTTTTTCAGATTATATTCTACTCAATTTTTGTCCAGACTACTTTTGGCATAAACGTTAATCAAAGATCATATAGTCGAAAGTGTCTGAGGTGTTGTCTACCTTCTCTGTTTTCTTTCATCGACCAACATATCTGTTCTGTGCAAGCACCATGCAGGCATTTTTTTTTCTTTTGTCACTGTATACTTGACACACAACCTCAATTGTGGGAGTGTAACGCTCTTTGCTTACCTCTCAACGCTCAGGTTTGGCTATTCTGCGTTTCTTCTAGTTTATGTACATTTCAGAATTTGATTTTTTTTTAGTTTTGTAAAAATGTTGATCTTTTTACTGGAATTGAATTCAATTTGTGTATAATTTTTGGAAATATGGCCATTCTGATGATATCAGTTTTGCCCATCAAGAGACAAGAGATGTATTTTTCCTATTCTAATGTTCTCTTCCATCTACTTTTTAGAGCAGTATAGTTTCCCTGTAAAAGTCATTACATTCTTTGGTGAGTTTAAGTCCTAAGTACGTAATATATTAATTGCTACTTTTTTCCTGATTTCTTTCTTGGTAGGTTCATTGCTAGTGTCCACAACAAGACTATTAATATTTATGTACTGATTTTGCATTTTTCTACCTTGCTGAATTTACTAGTTTTAAAGAATTTCTGGTGGAGTGTTTTGGGTCTTCTGTGTAAAGGATGATGTCATCTGTGAATGGAAAAAGTTCAACTTCTTATTGAACATATCCTTTTCTTTCTTTTGCACAACTGCTCTGGCTACAGTTTTGAGTACTTTTGAATGGGAGTGGTGACAGTGGGTACTCGAGTCTTTGTTTATGATTGTAGAGATGACACTTTCAATTTTTCTCCATTTATTATAATGTTGGCAGTGAATATAAGGTAAATGACTTTTACAAGATTAAGATAATGTACTTCTATTTTACAAGGATTTTTTTTATTAAGTAAGGAATTTGATTTTGTTTAAGCTTTTTTTCCCCTTCACTTATGTGTTAATCTTGTAATTTCTGAATATTTTGAGCTATTCTATCATCCATGGGGGGAAGCCAACTTGGTAGTGTTGTGTGTGTATGTGTGTGTGTTCAATGATGTGTTCAATTTTGGAGGAAAGCATCTCTTTGAAGACTTTAGCATCCGTTTTCATTACCTTCCCATTGCTGAGATAAAATACCTGAGGTTCATTTTACTCTTCAATTCAGAAATCTCAGTCAATCTAGGCACAGCCTGCTTACAAAGATAGAAGGGTAACAAGGAAGAGCTCGGCGGAGTGCAGCTGCTCACAACATGGCAGCAGGAAGCAGAGCCATTTGGGAGAAGCTTGAGCAAGGATGTGTTCTTCCAGGAAGTACATTTATCAACACATTGTTGAGCTGAATCTTTGTTTTATATTCAATCTGATAAAAATTGAAATTTTAGAACAATGATTTCTTTGTCACTTTTCTATTTCTTGAAACAGAATGCTGGACATCCATACCTTTTGGGAGGAAATAATTATTTTGTCTCACAGTTTCAGAAGGTCACAGTCTGTTCACTGGTTGGAAAATGGTAGAATCACATGGCGGGGCTGAGGATAGAACTGGTGAACAAGCTCCAGAGAGAAGAGAGAGAGAGAGAGAGAGAGAGAGAGAGAGAGAGAGAGAGAGAGAGAGAGAGAGAGAGAGATCTTCATGGTGTGGCAAAACAAACTCAAGTCCCAGAAGAAGGAAAGAAATATCATATACCCTTCTGTGTCCTGTGGCAATGATTCGCCCCTTCCAAGTCCAGCCTCAATGTTCCACCCATTCCAGCTTTAAGCCCCTAATCTTCTGCATGCCTGTAATCTATAATCTATTATATACTTGTCTTCTTCCGCCACACCTATAATCCACCACGTTCCCATAATCCACTCTCCAGACCAGGCCTCCATCCCCTAATAATACGTGGTTCTGTAAATAATCCATATCTTCCAAATACATAATATTTCTGGGGAAATATTCTAGATTTAAATCACAATAAATAAAAAAAATGAAACATGTATTTTTCAATCCTTAGAAATGCAATTTTACATTCAAAAGCAAAACCTATATTTGTACATTTTGTATTCAGA
The DNA here is from genome assembly GCA_004027205.1 of Ctenodactylus gundi. NCBI lineage: Eukaryota > Metazoa > Chordata > Mammalia > Rodentia > Ctenodactylidae > Ctenodactylus > Ctenodactylus gundi. Next base: position 13,897 of record PVKB01005647.1, on the reverse strand, counting down.
GAAAGAGGTAAGAAAGTAAGCTTCACTAAGTTTGAGAAAACAAAAAGTCATGCTATTTTGTATTCTTTTATTTTAAAAGAAATTATTTTGGACATAATTTGTTCACATGTGACCAAAAGGTGTTAGAAAATGTCATTTCTTTTCACATAAAAGAATGAAGTATTACAGAGAACACCCTATGTATATTAAACCATATTTTGAGGTAAATAGATTGCAATGTCTTAAATTTTTCTGAAATCTCATGAATGACGTCTTGGAAAAGTCATATTATTTAAAACCTAGTTGTCGGGGATGAAAAGGACATATGCATTTAATAGCCCCACCACTTACCATCCGCTTTGTTTAGATTCAGCTCACGTTCCCTTTCCTGAGTCAGTGAAAGAATTTTGAAGGCTCTATTAAGGGTAATAGATGTGAAACTTCCTAGAGATATCAGGTACTTGAGCTAAGAGACTGAAGGCAAAAGCTTGGTGGGAAAAAAGCAATATATAAGACCAGCCTCAGGATTGAAAAATCAGAAAGAACCAGCTAATTTTTAAGTTTATAATGATACCTACCTAGAACGAAAATAATTATTTAGTATTGGAACCTATACCTTTTATATATCTAGGTACTCTTGTTGAATTCTTCAGATAGAACTGTAAGATGAACGTAAACTAAAGAAGTTTAGTTTCTTTGCAAAAGTGTAATTTAATTATTTTTATAGTGATAAATATAATATTAAAAGCTTCGCAGTGACACAATGTCTCCCAGCTGGGCCACTGAATTAGTTCTGTGACATGGTAAATACCACTTATCCTTTCTGAATCCTAGGGTTTCTACTTGTATGATGAACATTGATTTAGAAAGCCCTCATATGATTGCTGCAAGAAATAAATGAGGAATTTTGATACAGGTAAGAACTACACAGTTAATGACTAAAACATTCATAGCTGGGACTTTACCAGTACAATTAAATGTAGACATTATCTGAAATTTATTATAGATTCATTAAAGAAGCAATTAACATATGACCTCCAGTTATGCTCAGTTAAATTGTTCCATGTTTGTTAATATTGAGTATATTTGGTCATTTCAATTTTTTTCAAAATATTTTATAATTCCGTTATTTCAGTAGATGGAGAAAAAAGACATTTCTTCTCTGCTCCCGGGCGCGTGTGTGTGTGTGTGTGTGTGTGTGTGTGTGTGTGTGTGTGTGTGTATCTGTGTATGCACATGTGTGTTTTTGTGTGTGAGTGCACATGTGTGTGGTATTGTTTCTGCCATGGGAAAAAGTAAGACTGATGAGGAAAGATGCTAAGGATTTTACTGAGGCTCTGACGGATATTGTAAGTGCTCATAAGAAAAAGAGAAGAGCGAACTTGAGTTTGATTTGGTCCTTTTTGGGTTTCTAATGAGTAAGTGGGTGAGATATGCTTGTTCCTTGTCCTGACTAGGTGATTGATAAAGTGCCACTCGGTGATTCATGAAGTGTTTCAAAGTCAGAAAATTGTTTATTTACTTATAGGAGAATTTCTTCCAAAAAGAGTGAGTCTGACAACCTTCAACAGTCATTTATTATTACGAAAATTACCAAGTTATGGAATGTAACTGTTTCAGAAGAGAAAGTTAATTACTGAAAGTCTAAAGCTTTCTAACCAAGCTAGAATACTTAATGTCTAGAAAATAAGATAACTGGTTTTAAGTCTCCTAAAAATTCCTCCCACAAATGCTTTCTAAATTAAACTATAATCCCTGCTACCTCCCAACCATTTCTCTTCTTTGTAGAATTATAAGGGGAAAACTGCTGCACTTACACATGCTAAGATATAATTTTCGAAATCCTGTGCCCCGTCCAATTTTTCTAATACTTCTGGGAGCCTAATATAGTTCCCATATTCAGGGTATATAAAGCCTGTCAACATTAAAATCAACTCTTTCGCTCTCTGTCTCCCTCCTATCTAACTTAACCTCCCTCTCCATTCTTAGTTTAAAAATGTAGTTAGCTCTTAGGACATTTCTCAGACTTTATTCTTTTCAATATACCAGAGCCAAAAATTTAGTTCTTCAAAGTACTAAACTAATTTTATTTGCATTTACTTTGCATTTTAAAATAAATCACTGAAGAGCATTCTTATATTACTCTGGATTAAATAGAATATTGGATATGTTTGTCTTTATTATATTAATATGGGTACTATTCGAAGTCCTATGAATATTTCTTTTGATAAATATCCTTTTTAACGTTCTTAAACAAATTGTACTTAATAGAATATATCTCTTATAATTATTATAAGTAAACAATGCAAACACAATCTTTACTAAATTTTGTGAGGAAAGTTTTCATATATGTGTGTGTGTGTGTGTGTGTGTGTGTGTGTGTGTGTGTGTGTGTGAAAATCATTTTCATTGCTTCATTTTCTGCATTTCAGAAATTCCAAATTAAAATGCATTTCATTTACTTCCAAATTAAAATGTCAACTTCTTTTTTTGCTAATTACTGTGTACGTCACAAATTTGAACAACAATTGTAACAGTTATACTTCCTCATAATATAAAGAAATGGCCCACAAGACATTTAATACAGGTAGTAATTTGTATATGGGTGTTGTACAGGCTCTATGAAATATAGTATCCATGCTAATAACCTTGTGTACTTAAAAGTTTCATAATTTTATTTGGAGTAAGATAGCAAATTTTTCACAATTAATATTTGTCCATATAAACAAACTTTAAATTGTTTTTTGTCACGCTGTTCTGTTCCAAATGCTGAGTTCCTAAATGCTGACCTACAGCTGTTTTTGTTGTTGTTGTTGTTTGTTTGTTTGTTTTGTTTTAATTGCTTGAGATAACAGGTCTCTTGTAACTTGTTAAAGTTTTAACCTTTCTTACTAATATAGTTCCTAATGTACAGTATGGCCATGGAACCTGATTGAGAGGTTAAACAATTAAACAAATATATGTTCACTAGAAGACTTCAATAAGATGCTGTTTCTTGCTGCCTGATGACTGGGTCAAAGAAACCGTGTTTTATGACCTCACATTTTTCTTCATTATTTTCATGTTGTCAGGGGTCAAGCGCACCTGTCACAACTCTCTGATTCCAAATCCAAAATGGGCTCAAGATACACGTGACGCTCCTTTTGCACAAGCTTTCTCATGTCCTTCGGTACCAACTTGTTCTTCTGGACCGTCAGCTGATTCCTTCCCATTGGTCCATGGTCTTTTTGGTTCTCTAAAATCTTCAGAACCAACTTCACTTAGTAAAGTTTCAATCTACTGATTGCCATTGTCCTCTTTTTATATGTCTCATAAGGCGTCCTTCAAGTTATCAATACCATATTCCCTTCCTGTAATTCTAAACTTCAATCAAAACTCAAGTCCTGATGACTTTGTATTTCAAAAATGTTTTTATAATTCAATTCAGGGGCTGCTTGGTCATTCACTCACTGAGGGTTTCTTTCTTTTTTTTTTTTTTTCTTTAATAACACTCTTGGGAGTTTAGTTTCTTTAATTCCCTCTCTCTTCATGTAAAAATAAACTTCCATGTCCTGTCAGTTCTCCTTCCTATCTTGTACAGAATCTGTCCTCAAAATCTATTTGCTATCAGCCCAGTCTACTTAAAGAAACTCAGAATGCAAGCATTTTATAGAACCAAATGGGTGTGTTGTGGGAGTCCTGGGAGGTAAAGTTGGGTGCGTGAGGAACAACTCTCTGGAAGGAAGAGGGGAAGGGACTATATGTTGATGAGATATAAAAGTATAAATGTGTACAAAATACTAACGCCCAGTGTAACCATTGTATATCACATACGCGTGTGTGCATACGTGCGCACACACACACACACACACACACTCGCGCGCATGCGTTATATATAATAATAAAATGGGAAAATAAAGTTTCCCTTCTTTTTCTCTTGACTTTTTCCCACAGCCTCTCTGAGTCTCGCTGCCTCCTCACCACCCCCCCTTCTCACCTACTGTCACTCTGAAGAGAAAAATATGTGTAGGACTGTGACTTAGACACCCTCCTACCATTCCTGTCAGAAGAACACACAGAAAGTATAGCTGTATTGTAAAAATAATTCAACATTGCAAAGAAAGATATCATGCTCCATCTGGTCCTATTTCTAGTGCCAGACCCATATAATTCACATTAACTTGCCTACTAAAACATATTTATTTGATTGTTTTTGGAAGAACGAACAGGGAATTATCATTTTGAGACTAACATCGTACAGGCATTCACTTTCTTCTGCGGGAAGGTGGGTAGACTCACCTCGCTGCTTTTTCTCTTCTCCCCAATTCAGAAATCCCCACTGAATTTTAACGAGGTGTCACATCACTGATGGATGTCTGGGGACAGAGTCATGTAGAGTGAAGAGTCAGAGAAGCTGGGAGTGCAGTACTACGGTTCTCGGTTCTCACTCCTGCCATGGCAGGGGCGCTCGCGTTGGCGGGAGAAACAGAGAAGCCAGACAGCACCGCGCATCTGCAGCAAGAGGATTTAGGAAGGAAAACAGGGAGAAGAGGGAGGTTCCCAGAGTCCCTCTGAAACTCTCCCGGGGAGTAGTGCTCTGGGACGTCCTGGAGACCAAAACGCACACGGAGGAGACAGCCAGCGTCTGGACACCTGCAGCACTCAGGAAGCCAATGGAAGGACAGAGGGAGATGAAACAGAAATCCATAGCTAAGAAGGAGAAGGCCTCCTAACGGGCAGCTCATTCATGTCTGCTTAGCTGCGTACATTTTTCTCTATGCCATTTTCTATTGCAATTCCTGTATTCTCTTACTCTGCTGAAAGCAGGGCATCCATACAAAGAACAAGTGAAGAAAGAAACTAGGTCACCGCACTCTCTGTGTCCTGCTACTGGCTTTCAGAGACCGGGACTAATTTCACACTTGGAGTGTTTAACATGAGAGGAAAAAAATAAGATGAAAGATGAAATCCCAAATGGACAAAAATATTTTTCAAAGTCAGTGTCTTAAAAAATCTGAAAAACCCTTGGAAGTGTGTGTGTGTGTGTGTGTGTGTGTGTGTGTGTGTGTGTGTGTGTTCATGCTTCCGTTTATGTGTGTATTTGGCAAATAACAAATTTTCATTAATGGATACATTTACATCCTCTTGTATCAAATTCACAATCAATGACGTTTGAAATATTAAAGTCAATCTCATTTATTGGTTTAAATGTTATGGTGCTTTGATACATTTTTAATTTTAGATTTGTTGGATCTAAGTGTGTAAGCTCATTTTGTAACTAAACGTCTTCAGTAGGTTCTATTCCAAATATTCCAAGGATTTTTTTTCTTTGATAAACATCTCCATAATTCATCCATGCTACTTTTTTATGAGCTTCATCCACCTACATGTTCCACTTATTCTGTGGATTCTGACTCCACTCATGTCAAGTAACATTTTATAAAAAAACTCATTTTTCCTCTGTTCCTCCTAAGAATTCTTTTTTTTTTTTTTTTTGGGGGGGGGATATCACTTTTGATCCAGACTGGTTTTATTTTTATTTATTTATTTTTGAGACAGGGCCTCACTCTTTAGCCTAGGCAGTTCCTGAAAACTCACTATGGAGACCAGGTCAGCCTTGGACTCATCACAATCCCTGTCTCAGCCTTCTGAGAAGTGGGATTACAGGTGTGTGGCACTACATGCAGTTTCTGTGGTGCTGGGGAACTGAACTCTGGTCCTCATTGCTTGTCTTAGCGCTTGCAAGGCAAGCACTTTAACCACTGAGCCATTCCTTCATTCCTACTTTTTTAAATTTACAAATGTTGCTCTTTTCTTTTCTTTTCTCTTCTTTTCTTTTCTTTCTTTCTTTCTTTCTTTCTTTTTTTTCTTTTTTTTAACTTAATTAGAAATGACTTCCCTGAAACTGGAGACTGGATTATTAGTCCCTATAGAATCAAAAAGATCTCTTTGCAGTATATCTTAGATTTGACATTACTAATGCACTGTCCATCTTTCTAACTAAACTGTGAAGGAAAATAATAATATTAGCATAATTTACCATTGTGTTTTCATTTCAGTATTTAGGCCATTGGTAAATAATGAACATTTAACAAAATTTTATTTTATAATCATTAACAGTGTTCGTTTAAATTGAATTATTTAACTGTGACTATTAAAATCACTAGAGGTGCAAATTTAAAAAAAAAAAAATTCCAACCCCAAGACACAGCCATCAGAGGCTCACTAATCAGAAGTTGCTCAATGAATGCACAAAGAAGCAACCATTTAATGGAAGAATTTTGTTTTTCAAAACATGGAGCGTCAAAACGAAGATCTTTAGTGACATCGGAATATTTTTGATGATTTAAATGTTGCATGTAACACAATTTCAAAGTCCCACTGACCTTCGTATAATAATGAGCCCACAGCAAAAGAACTAATTCAAATGTCCCTTATAGAACCGACTGAGGGATTGACCCCATGTGGTTGTGTTTCTGCATTCATTCTCCCCTTTCACATACTTTCTTATTAGAAATATTTTAATAGATCCCACTGTTTGACGATGATGGGACCTCCCTCCTCTTTTTGCATGGCGAAGATAGGAATCTCCATCTGTGAAGAAGCTTTGCTTTCACATTACCTTGTAGATAATAGATCAGTAAGACAGAACTAAGTATGTGCTGGGACTGCGTATGCATAGTGATGACTTGGGGCTGCCTAGAAAAGAAAATGAAAAGATAAGGAGTGAAAATGGTTCCCAAGTCTTTGCTGTGTAATTGGGTGTGTACTATGACTAGTACTTCACATATGTACAATGTTATTGAGTCCTCTGAGAGGCATCATGAAACACCATTATTTTATCGATATTGTAGGAAAGCAAACTGACAAAATGATGAGTGGTATGTTTTGTTCATAATCACTGCTAGTCTGTAGCTAGTGAATCCAGAACCTGGATTATTTTATCTTATTTAAGAGCATATGAGCTACCTATTTTATACTCATACATTAATAAGTTCTTACATAACTTATTAAATAAGTTTGAAGGCTAGAGGAATAGCACAGTGGTTCAAGTGCTTGCCTAGAAAGCTCAAGGCCCTGAGTCTGATTCCTCAGTACCACCTAAATCAGACACGCAGGTGTACACCTACAGTCCCAACACTTGATAGGTTGAGGCAGGAAGATTTCTGTGTATTTGAGGCCAGAAGGAATTACAAAGTGAGTTTAGGACCAGCATAGACCCTGTATATGAGTGAGACCCTATCTCAGATAAAAAAGTGATGGCTTCAATATATCTATAATTTTAACTTAGTTACCTTCAGTATAACACCAAGTATGACTACCACTGTAAACACAAAGATATCCTTAAGTCACATGTTGCTAAAGCTTAGATTTTAATTGTTTTCCCAAAGATCTTTGGGATGCAGGTTGATCCTTAGCATGATGTTAATTTGAGCAGTAGAATTTGAAAGAGTTTGGACCTAACACCTAACAGGACATCTTCACTTTGTAGAGGGACTCTTGTAAAAAGGATATCTCTCCCTACTTCATTCTTTTTATTATTTTCATGTCTCCCTGTAAAGTGAGCAGGTTACCTATGCCTTGTGCTTCTGGCACATTAACTCACCACAGACCCAAAAGCTATCAGTCCAATGACCCCCGACTGAAACCTCAACAGCAATGAGCCAAACTGAACCTTTTATTTGATAAACTGAGTTACCTCAAATATTTGTTAGAGTAACAGAAACCTAACACAGTATACAGTTAACTTTACTTGACAACTTTCCAATGACATAATTTGTCCGTTTATGAGGACGTGATTTAAAAATGCAACAATGCATCATTAGCATTGGTATTTCGAATAAACCATCAACCTTATCACTGCATATGAAATCAACAAAGCAACACAACTTTTGTCTTAAAATTTCTTTACGTAGCACAATGAAAAGGGTTTGAAACAATGCAGTGCAGTGGTCCTTAACATATGGGTTGGAATAATAACTCTCTCTATCTATAGAAAATATCCACTCAATTGCTATTGCATTAAACATATAAAGCCTGAACTCGATAAGAAACACTATGGCTTATTAATGTGAATCCAGCTCCTTTCACTTCTGATGAATAATATAACTTCTTGTCTACTCTAATGCACATAAAACAGAATCTAAAACTTTAGAAAAGGGAAGCTTAATTTTGCTACTTGATCAGATTTTTAAAAATATATAATTTCCCTTCACTTACATTTCTTTGTTAATTTATCTTCCTAGTACTACTGAAGAGAGTTTTTAAAGATGATCTAACATCAGTGCTTCAGTCAAATACATTCTTCCTTCAGTTAATGCTTCCCACGTACAACTTCCTGAGGCGGCATTCCTTTGCTTCAACTGTCACATTTTAAAATAAATTAGAGACTCACCATTCACTGGCTATTGAAGTTCATGAATTAATTGACTTGAATGTTTTGGCTTTCTTTGATCTAAGTTATTTTCTCAGTAATACTGTGATTTACCTGACATTAAAGGGCAAGCTGAGCAATGAGCTTGCAGAGCTGCATTCGCGTGAAATGATGCCAGGATGCCAATGAGTGGCATTAATGGCACTAGGGATGTTTACATGGAAGCAGGATGCAAAGATAACATTTTTAGGCTATATTACATAGCATCCGTTATTATTAGGCTCCTAACAATAAAAAATGTAATTGTTTGGCCCCACTCAACGGATGTAGTTTAGTGCCTATTCTATGCAGCCATTTTGGAATAAATCAAAAAAATGGATTAAAAGGATAATTGAAGAAGTTGGAAGCACGTATGGTCTGAGTTCAAAATATATCGCTCTTTATTCCTTCTCTGTAGGGCTTTTTTTGTTGTTGGATTCTCAAATTGTCAAATGAAAGCCCCCAAAAAGCGCAACTAGAAAATATTATAGTTAGAATAATATTTCCAAAGTGGAGACAAGTAGAATCAATAAATTAATAAAACAGAAAAAAGAGAAGTTTATTGTTCAAACATTTAAACAGAGCTGTTCCTGAACCTCTGAGTCTTTTTTTTTTTAAGATCAGCAAATCATTTTGTCATTGGGTTGATTAATTGAGTTTCCTTCTCTTTCAAAAGAAAACATGCTAACAACAAGAAAAACAAAAGCTGAACGAGAAGGAGGCAGATAAATATTTCCTTTTAGAACCAAAAAATAAAACTTGACAACACAGCAGCTAAATTCCAAGATATAAATGCCCCCAAGAGAGTCTACAACTTTCGGGGCTACATGACATATGGGGGCACAGCTGCATTTTCTGACTTTGAAGTCATGGGTTTAAAAGATTAGACTAACAGCCAAATGCTTTTTGTCAATCAAGATTCATGAAGTAAATTCATTATGACCTACAGTGAAGGTCATGATGACCTCCACCTCCTAAGGGACTCCACCAATCCCGAGCTTCAAAGGGAGTCACCTGATTCAGGCTGCATGCTTTGCCTAAGTGGTCCTTGGTAAGTCCCCAAACATTAGCTCATGCATTTTTAAAACCTGCGACCACACTGTTTCCCTTCCCTTCTACCAGCTCAGCAGAATTATCGTTGTTTTTCCAATGCTCATTTCAAATCCTAATTCAGTCATACTTTACTCCAAACGATAGAGTTTACATTGATTATTCTTTTATCATCAAATATTTGCCTCATGATTACCATAATAACTAACACTTCCATAGTATAAATCATTGATAAAATATCTTGCTAAAGACTTTACACATCTTTTAAAATTCACAGCTTTGCACATCTTTTAAAATTCATAGCTGTCTTGTAAGGAAAAAATGTTATAATCAACATAACCAACACATAGAGTTTAAAAGAACTTCCTATCGCAGTTATATTGTCTATAAACATGGTAATTTCCATGAAAAATGAAGACAAACTATAGTTCTTTTAATTTAGATAAATCTATATGTGAAGTATAAATTATAGTAGGTCACATTCACTTGTTCTAAGAAGAGTAAAAGTTGTGTGGAATATTGCTTTACAGATATGTTACCTAGTCTGTCATAATAAGCTACGCATATTTTGATAAGCTTACAAACGACATAAATTAGTTATCCTAGTGTTTCTTTACGTTAGATATACAAGGATGGCGTATCTCAAATGCACTTCTAACAAGGCTTAACAGATACTGCCAGCCATCCTGATTTCTTTTTGGGATCATGAGGATGGTCCTCTGTCAGATTATTCAGAGTGCTGATCAAACCTAAGCAATGTAAAATGGAGACAATGTTTGATTTCTTGCTAGCCAGGACGCAGGACCACTCCTCACAACTAATGTCTTCTCTTCAGTCTGTGAAGACTGACACTGCACCTCAGGGCCAATATAGGTAAATTAAGGCTTGCTCATGCCCAGAATCTCTGACCTTTTCCATTGTTTCCAGCAGGAAAAATGTCTGTGATATAAAAAGCCTCTGTGATTAGATGGGATCCACCTAGATAATCCAGGAGAATCTCCCTATTTTCAGGTCTGTAGCCCAAATGACATCCACAAAATCCTTTTGGCCATGTAATGCAACGTATTCACAGGTTCCAGGGATTAAGGAAGGGATGGTTTCAAGGGACTGTTCTGACTGTCACTCAGGTAATCTCCTTTTGTTTTCTTCAACTCACACAGAGAAGAAATAAGCTTTCTTGAATGAGCATTGGAGCTATGACCAAAACATCTATAATACCGCAAAGAACATAAAAAGTGGCTGCTAGCAAGGAATGCATATGAATCTTTACTACAGGATCTGCTTTTTTTTTTTTTTTTTTTAATCTTCTATTAGGAAAATAAACATGTTTTCCCAATTGGAAAACCAACTTGTTAAAAAAATAAGAAAATCCTCTGCTTGTAAGAATGAAAATCAAGAGATTAAGAGTATTGTATGAAATTCTTTGAAGGATTTTTTCTTAAATAAAAAATTCTGAATTAACCCTTTAATAGAGTTAAAATATTTTAATAAATATTTATTGACCATTTCATTATAATCAAGAAAGGAAATATTCACATTCATAGATACTGCTCTCAACATACTTAGAATTTAAATATATCAGAAATCTTTTCAGAGGAAGTCAAATAAAAGCATTATGGCCTGAATGCCAAAGTGGACTAGAATAGAATATTCAGTGTATGCTTTTATGATTTTTCTTAGTCCTTTCTTCCTCTACACGAACATTTATTATCCTCTGTGTCCTCTTTCTTTCTTTTTCTTCTTTTATATTCTATGGCTGGCCATTATGACACAAAGTTATCAGCAGAGGATCTTAGAATTGACAGAATCTTCAGATCTGGCTAGTCCAACCCCTTCAATTAATAGGGCAAGGTGGAACATTTTTTTTTTTTCTGCTCCTAAATTCTTCAAAGCATGAATATGTACTTAGGCACATAAGATTTGCTTAACACAGTCACAAGCTATGCAACACAGTATTATGTCTTTGTACGGGTGAATGTGAAAGTCAGAATTGTACTCTCATTTTTTACTTCAAACTACAGGCACCACATGTGTGTTTCATAGTCCCTTAGGTATTCACTCTTTCTAAACTTCAAACATTTCTTCTGGATTTTTTTGAAAAATATTTCTTGGTGGTCTGTATGGCTCAATTATAATTACTCAGCTAATAATAGAAAACTTACAATATGTTAGAATAATTTTGGCTATAAGGGGCTTCCATCTCCATTAAGAAATTTCAAATAAAATGGCACAATGAGGAAAATGAAAAGCAGTTTTTTTATGATTAATGTTTAGCATAGTTTGTAGATGTATCAGTTCACTTCACTGTGACAAGTTATTTGACATTTAGACGTTAAAGGTCAAGGGATTTATTTTTGGCTCATAGTTTCAGAGGATTCAGTGCCTGGTCAGCTGCCTTCATAGAAAGTACATCATGGCAGAAGGGTGTGGCAGAGCCAGGCTTCTCAGTTCTTGGAAGCTGGGAAACCACGCCATTGAGGAAGGGAGCCAGGAATCACACATCATCCCCAGTGCTATGCCTCCCAGCACACAGGAATGTGCTGTACTAATCCCCTAGGTAGTAACTTAGCTGATTATGTTGACAAGTAAGATTAATGATAGCAATGGAATTGTGCCTTCTCTGAGCTTCACCCATAAACAACCCAAATATCTAATAGTGAACAAGCCTTTGAATGTCTCACTCTGTTTTATGGTTTGAATGTTAAATGTCTCCCAACGTTTGCATGTGGAAACCTTAAAATCAGAACACAATACAACTTTTAGGAAGTAGGGCTTAATGGAAGGAAGCTAGGTTTCTGGAAGCACGCCCTTGAAGGAGATATGGAAACCCACACCCTTTTCCTTTCTTTTGTTTTCAGTTGCTATAGGTGGGCATCCTCCTTTCTCCACCATGAAAGAAATGCAATGAAATAAACATTTACTAGAGTCTTCAAACCATTAGACAAAAATTGTTCTTACTTTGTTTAACTTATTTTTTCATAATGACAAACATCCTAATCCCTCTCTCTCTCACACTCTCTCTCTATATATGCGATATATATATATATATATATATATATATATATATATATATATATAATTTTAATGCCCTTATAGTTAAATTAGTACTAATATAATCAATTAAACATAATTGAAAATGTTTTCATCTCTACTTTACTATTAATGATTCAGAACATTTTGTGCAAAGAAAAAAACCTAACAGGATGTATCTAATGTTTATTTAAATATGTCACAGAAGAGAGATTGCAATGAATAAACATTTAAAATTGGCATATGATTATTGTTGAGAATCAAGTGTTATACTAAGCAGAATGCTTTGATTGAAGTTGCAGGGTGTGACTACACAATAATTTCCCACTCACTATAGATACATCAAGAGTGAAAATTGTGACATTTTAAATATTAGTTTAACATTTTTGAGTTAATAGAGAAGTGGAGGAGTTTTTATGAGTAATCAGTGTAGGTTACTTTTTTCTCTTAAGGAAAATATATATGCCCTTTATTTTGTTTTATTTTGGAATTTCGTTCACATTGATTGACCGGTTGCTGACTCGGTAGAGAGATCTGACATGGCATATTATTCTCTTATGGTTTGGATCTGGGACATCCCCCCAAATCCTCATGTATCTGGAAGTTGAGTGGATTTTGTGTGGATTAATAGGATAATAGGGATTAATCTATTGTTTTCTATTAATCTTTTGCTACGAAAAAGTGGGGCCTACATGGGTGGGGCAGACAATGAGGGTTGCAGCTTGGAAGGGCAGGTTCTTGTCCCTGCTTTTGTCACACCAGGCCCTCCAGTGAGTTTTTTCACCAGAAGATCATGCATGGCTTCTGAGAAGTTTGACCTGTGGTCTTTCCTCTCGTGGGTTATGCATGTAGGACCTTGTGTCCTAGAAATAAGACAAAAAGACTAAGAAATCTAATATCAAACAATTTTGTAAACAAACTTACAAATAAAACCAGTCACGTGATTTCCTTTTTCTCTTTAGCCACCAAATTCCTAATTGATAGAAAAATAAATCTTGAAAATGGATTGATTGCAGAACTGACCTAGAAGTTGAGTTAGCCACAGCAGCTATTGCTTGGTTTTGTTTGGTTTTCCTTTCATCTCATTTTCCAGGTGAAAACTTTGTTGAGGCACAGAGAGAGACCACGAAGGTACCCCGTCATTTTATCCATTAAGAAGCCCAATTGTTTTACCTTTGGAAGTACATTTATATATGTGGGGACAGCAGTGTATATACTAGCAACAGTTTTTTAAGAATAGATTAAGATGCTTTTACATTTGTGATTATGAACACCCCCCCCCCACACACACACACACACAATTATAAGTTCTCAGTCAATCTGAGAAAAGCAGTCACTTAACTGGAGTCCATTTTTGCCTAATTAACTGAATAGAGCCATTGTCTACTTTTGTTCTTTTGTTGAAACTTTTTTTTTTTTTTTTTTTTTTTTTTTTTTTTTTTTTTT
>PVKB01005646.1:64049-89436 GCA_004027205.1 Ctenodactylus gundi | reverse complement strand
ATGGAAACGGCCCGTCGTGGCCCGCGGCCTGTGTGGCGCCACGGGGTGTTCGCGCGGGCCTCGGCCCTGGTTCCAGCCGCCCTCCTGCCGTCCCTCCTACGTAAGCAAGAGGCCAAACGTGCAGTACCCCATGAAGTGGTGCTGCTGTTTGCTTGTTTTCAACACCTGGCGACATATGCTTGTATCCCGGCACTGACCAGACAAGCAGGAGATTGCAAAGTCCTAGGGCAATTCAGTGACCAAGTGAGACTGTATAAAAGTAAAAAGGGCTGTTGGGGCTGGGGGCTTCGCTCAGCGCTTAGAGTGCTTGTCTACCAGGCACACTGCGCTGGATTCGATCCCCCAGCACTGCTTAAGTCAGGTGTAGTGGTGCACACCTGTGATCTCAGCATCATTCAGGAGGCTGAGACTGGAGGATTGCCCTGAGTTCAAGGCCAGCCTGGACTGCACAGTGAGCTCATGACCAGCCTGGGCTGAAGAGCAAGACCCCCTTCCTCTCTCTCTTTCTCTTTCTCTGTGTCTCTCTCTCTGTCTCTCTCTCCCTGTCTCTCACACTACAGTGGGAGGATTTGCTCTTTGCTCACAATTCAGCCCATTTTGTTGCACAAATCTTAGCTTTCAACAAAATAACCATGATTTAAATTATAAAGAATGAGATTGAAGCATTCAATATAATGTTATTACTTGCAAAATAAAATAAATTAAATTTTTTGAGGCAGGGTCTTGCTCTGTTGTCCAGGCTGGTCCTGAATTCACTATGCAGCCTAACTTGGCTGGTCTCAGACTCAAGACAATCTTTCTGTCTCAGACTCAAAACAGTCTTTCTGCCTCAGCCTCCTGAGTGCTGAAATTGTAAATTGTGCCACCACACCCGGGTTCACGTGGTGCTGAGGAATTGAACTTGGGGCCTTGTGCTTGCTAGGCAAATGCTGTAACTCTTGTGCTGTTACTCCAGCTGCTTGTTTTTTTTTTTTTTTTTTTTTTTTGAGACAAAGTCTTACTCTATAGTCCACAGGAGTCCTGCACTTTGCACCCTCTCTACTCCACACTGGCCTTGAGCTCAAAGCAATCCTCCTTCCTCAGTCTCCAGAGTGCTAGGATTACAGACTGGAGCCACCATGCACAGTTTATGTGATGCTGGAGAATCGAACCCAGGGCCTGGCGCTTGCTAGGCAAGTGCTTTAACTGCTGTGCTATTCCTCCAGCTTCTCCAAATTTTTTATATATAGTATAAACTGCATAAGGATTTGTGGCCATGTTGTACAGGATTGAAATAAACATTAGAGCTGGGGGCATAGCTTAGTGGTAGAGCATGTCCTCAGCATGCACAAGGCCCTGGGTTGGTGGGCTGGTTCCCTAACAAATACCTCCCAAAGTATGGCATAGTAACTCTGAAACATCAATAGTAGCTTTTTTCCTTCAGTACTGGGGAGTGAACCTAGGACCTTGCATATGCTGGGCCAGTGATGCCTTAGGATTGAGCTATAACCCCAGCCCTATTTATTCCTATTTTTAAAAACTTCCTCCTCCACCCCCCCCCTTTTTAAAATTAATTTTCTTTTTTTATTCTTGGGTTTGGAGGAATGGCACAGTAGTTAAAGCACTCACCTCGCAAAGCACAAGGCCCTGAGTTTGTATTCCCTAGCACCACACAAAAAAAGAAAAATTATTCTTATTTTCATTTGTTTATTTATTTACTTTGAATCAGGGTCTAGGGTTGAGGCTGGTCCTGATCTCAGGATGTAGTTCAGACAGGCCTCAACTCACAGCAATCCTCCTGCCTCAGCCTGCCTAGTGCTGGGATTACAGGTATGCCCTACCATGCTCAGTTTATGTGGTGCCAAGAAATTGAACTCAGGGCCTTATGCTTACTAGACAAGTGCTTTACCTACTGAGCTATACCCGCAACTCCTCTTGTACTGAGAAAGAACTCAGGAACTCAGCTACACCTTTAGCCTTTACTATTTTTATTTTAAAATTTCCAGACAGGGTCTCACTAAACTGACCACGTGGCAATGGAACTTGTAACCCTCTGTGGTGGCTTCCCATGTCCCGGCCCGCAGGTCCACCAATGAGGGCTCTAGGAAATAAGGGAGAGGGGGACAAGAGGCGCGAAGAATGGAGACAAGACAGGCTTTCTGATCAAGTCTCGTTTAGTGCAGGTTAGGACAACGTATATAAGGAGAATAGTATAGGAGAGGTAATCTGTGTAAGCACGATTGCTATGGCCACCAAACCGCAAGACACTCTGATTTCTTATCTGCTAATCTATGCTAAAACATTTAACAGAATGCCCCAGTAAAAGAAAGGCAAAGGTCACGTTAGTTTGAGCAGACTGTTCTTGGAGAAACTGGGCGTATCAGAGTGACAGGGTGTTGGCTGCTTTCTTGTCAGCAGCACCGAGTACGGTAGACTTGAGCCAAGATGGAGTTGCTTATGTCCCAGGTTTGGGGCCTCTAATACAGATGGCTCCCCGCACTCCCAAAGTGCTAGGATTATAGGGATGGGCAACTGCCCCCGCCTGTCTTCTTCTTCACAAATTTTTGGAGGCTTTTGATTAAAATTTTTTTAACTTTTACAAATGGAAAGATCAGACACAGCAGAAACAAGAGCCCAGTAAAGCTGCAGAAAAGCAGGGAAGGCCAGGATTGGAGGGTAGGCCACCAAGAACCACTGGGTGAATCCAGGCAGTGAGACTTGGCAATGGAACAGTGGGCCAAGAAGAACGGAAATGGCGTTGATGTAAGAAGGACCAGGGCTGGGGGTGTGACCCAGGGGTTAAAGTGCTTGCCTAGCAAGCACAACGTCCTGGGTTCAATTTCCCAGCACCACATAAACCAAGCGTGGTGTAATCTTAGTATTCGGGAGGCTGAGACAAGAGGATTGCCAAATACAAGGCTAGCTTTGGCTACAGAGTGAGTTCAGGACCAGCCCGGGCTGCAGAGACCCAGTCTCAAAACAAAAGAAACGGAAAAAAAAAAGGGACAGGCTAAAGATGGGATGGTGGTGGAGGTTGGTATGAATAAGGGGCGTGGAAAGGAGAAGAATTAGGGACCCGAGTACCGGGAAAGAGAAGAAACTCGCCGGTGCATTCCTAAAGGTTAGACTCCTAGAGGCGCGGGGAGGGGGCGGGGCGGGCGGTGGGGACACACGGCGCATGCGCCAGGCGCACGCTGCGGCGTCCCGGAGAGGCTGGCTGTGGCCGCGGTGCTACGGCTGCTTTCGGGCTTGATATTCTATGATAGGAAGACCTGCTGCTGCTACCTGGCCTTCTCTCTTTTGTGTCTTGCTGTTTTCTGCACTGTTCTGGGACGGCTGGCTGTAAGAATTCTTGCTACGACACTGGATTCAGGCGGGAGGTAAAGGAACAACATAGGCAAGAACGTAACATGTAAGCGGTGGAGGGAGTCGGGCCGGGGCAGTCCTTGATTTGGGCATTCTCCCAGATGACAGGAGGGAACTGACGGCCACTCTCGGCTTCCGGTCTCTCAAAGGACGCTGAGCATTTATTTGTCAGTGTGAAAAGGGTACAGGCTTTACGGTAAGCGGGGTTGCGGCACCTGACCATGGTATTTTCCCTGACAATCCCTGCTTAAAATAGCGAGCCCAAGGCCCGGAATTCGATTCCCCAGCACCACATAAGCCTTGTGTGGTGGCGGACGTTTATAATCCCAGCAGTCGGGAGGCTGAGGCAGGAGGATTGCCTTGAGTTCCAGGCCAGCCTGGGCTACAGACTGAGACCAAGGCTTTAGCCTAGTCGATGATTTATGAGAGAGCACGGAGGCGTCCTAACTACATTAAGGGAATCGGAGGGTACGCTAGCCGCCGTTAGGGTCGGCGCAGACCCGGGATATGCTCCGGTCCTCCGCAGCACTTTTTCCCGTATTCGTCTTCTCTGGTTTATCACATCTCCGCGTTAGGGAAGGCTGGTACTGAGGCGTAACTGTGGGAAGTCTGTCGTGGCGCGCGTGGCATTGGAGAGGCTTGGTGAAGCGCGGCGTGAGATAGTGGCGCTCAAGTATTTTTGAGAAAACCTAACGCAAAAGGAGGGGGCTCCAGTGGCCGGAATTGCAGGCGGAGGTAGGGGATTGGAAAAGAAAAAGCCACTTCCAAGAGCGAAGTTGTGCCGACAATCGCGAGAGTGGGGATGCGCATGCGTATTTGGTACAATATGGTGACGGGGGAGTGTAATCATTCGGAGGGAGTGGCGCGCATGCGCAATTCAAATGGAATGCCGGCCGGAGCGCGGATGGCGAGGGGAACGGTAAGTCGCTTTTGGCCACTTGCGGCTGGAAGGTCCAGCAGAGAAACAGATCTACTTTTCTAGATGGTAATGAGAGGGATGTCAGTTGTCCTAGGCTGTGGCTAAATCCACTAGAAGTTAACCCAGAATTTGAGCCTCATTGGCCGACCGATGTGCGCTTAAAAGTGCGGAGGAAGCCATGCTTGTTGACGCACGCTTGTAACCTTTGCCCTCAGGCAAGCTGAGCCGGGAGGAGAGCAACTTCGATCCCAGCCTCGGCAATTTAGCGAGACCTCGTCTCTGAAGAGGCTAGAGTTGTAGCTCTGTACAAAGGCCCTGGGTTCAGTCCTCAGCACCAAAGGGAAAAAAAGACCATGATCGTTTAAAAGGCTATCGCAGGGGCGCTGGAGGGATGGCTCAGGCTGAAGCACTTGCCCATCAAGCACAAGGCCCGGGGTTCGATAATTCTTCACCAAATACGCCGCACACCTGTAATCCTAGCCCTCTGGAGGCTGAGGCAAGATGAAGGCCGTGAGTTTTAAGCCAGCCTGGGCTACAAAGCTCAGGAGTTAAGGGCTGGCCCGACTACAGAGCGAGACCCTGCCTCAAGAGAGAGAGAGAAAAAAAGTCATCGCTGGATGGAGGAATGGCACAGGGAAGGCCCTGAGTTCAGTTCTCTAGCACCACATAATGAGGGCGCTGTGGATAGGCTGTAAATCCCAGCACTTGGGAGGTTGACGCAGGAGTATTGCCATGAGACCAAGGCCAGCGTGGGCTATGTAGCACAGCCTGGGCTACAGAGTGAGACCCTGTTATCATAGCCAGCTGTATGTAGGAAATGCGTAACACTCAGAGACTGCCCACATACAGGCAGTACACCTTATAAAGGCTCTCTGTATTGGCCTTTTGTATCCTCCTGACTGCCGGACTTTAGTGGCTGAATACAGTGGTTGCAGCCCAAGAATCTACTGTAATGTTGGTCAGAAACCCTTGATTTCTCTCCCTTTGATGACATAGGAGTGAGGATTTGGCTGTGTCCCAGTATTTGTTATACTTGAAGCGAGGATTTGGGTAAATGGCTGTCTGGGACTCATATTGGCAATGGAGAGAAATTGAAAAGTAGTTAATTATAATGGTGGTATGGAGGTGATCTGGGCTTACAGTTTTCTCTATTTTTTCTTTTGTAGGACTTCTTATGCTGTTTCACCAAGGAGAAAGATTGGAAGAGTTTTGGTTTTTGTAGTTGTAATATGGGTTTCTAAGGTGAGTCACTAAAAATCTGTTGTTATTGGTAAAACTATTAAGCACTTATAAACATGTAGTAGAAAGGATGCAGGATTCAAGAGGGAAGACACATCTCTTTCAGTAATACCAGCTATGATCTCATGCTGGTTCATTTCCTTCTCTGGACATATTTTATTTGTAATAATTAAAACGTCCAAAGCATTTAAATAGTAGAAGGTACTGGTGGTCCACCTCTATTTGGTTTTGAGACAGGGTCTCATTGTGTAGTCCAGGCTGCCCCTGAACTTCCTCTGAAGCCCAGGCTGGCCTCCGCAACCTGCTGTGTTTGAGGCCACTGTGGGCTATATAGTGAGTTTAGGACCAGCCTGGACTACAGAGTGAGGCCCTGTCTCAAAAAAAAAAAGAAAGAAAGAAATTTGAGGGGCATAGATTAATTTGTTCAGAGCTTTACAGCTAGTTAAATGTATAGCTCTAGAATCTTTTTCACCTTGTGTTATTAACATATGTATATGCAATACATAATGTTTACAATGAACTTGACTATTTTATGCACATATATATCAAGCCAGCATTACAAATCCTTCCTCTGTCCGTTTTTGACCCACCTATATCCCTCATCTCTCACTGTCTCCCTTATTTACTTCTATGAAATGACTTATTTCTGGGTTTCTCATATTAGAGAAACCATTCAATATTTAACCCTCTGTGTCTAACTCAAGCTCTAGGATCTTGTACTCCTAAACATTATGCTTTACTTTTTTCCCCATTTTATTGATATGTATAAGTGCTAAATTTAAGGTTGACATTGGTTTGGGGCATTCTGTGCACATATATATCTAGTCAAGGTAACAAGACCTTCCCCGTTTTCCTTTCGATCCACCCCCTACCCACTCCCACAACCCACCCCCTGACGCTTTATTTTTTAAAATGAGAGCATATTTATTTATTTATTTTGAGACAGGGCCTCGCTCTGTAACCTAGGCTGGCAACAAACTCATGGCAGTCCTTCTGCCTCAGCCTCCAGAGTACTGGGATTACAGGCATGTGCCACCATGCCCTGCTTATGTGCTGTCAGGGAATGGAACTCAGGGCCTGTGCTTGCAAGGCAAGTGCTTTAAGCACTGGGCCATTCCTCCAACCCATGGGAGCGTATTTATAAGGACCCTTTTCTTCTGATTTCAAAATTTGTTTGAAATCATAAAACTCACCTAAGTTATTAAGAAATCAAACCTGTTTCCTGCTTTTGATTTAGTTTATAGTACCTGGTTACATGTAGGTTACAAAAAAGTACAATGTTGTTGGGCTAGAGGATTAGCACAGCAGTTAAAGTGCTTCCCTAGCAAGTGCAAGTCCCTGGGTTTGATTCCCCAACGCCCAAGAGGCTGAGTCAGGAGGATTGCTGTGAGTTTGAGGCCAGCCCGGGCCTCCATAGTGAGTTCAGGATCAGTCTGGACTAGAGTGTGACCCTGTCTCAGAAAAAAAAAAAAAAAGAATAAATAAAATAAAAGCTAAAATATACCATATAGTAAATTTGGACAAGTTTGTAGGACCTGGTTACATATAGCATAGAAAAAGTACAGTCTTGTTAATTCAGAGCTTTGTTTGGTGGTAAGGGTGGTTATTTTCATGAACACTTAGCACTTGCTAGGCAAGCTCTTTAACTACTGAGCCATTCCTCCAACCCCTACTTTTTATTTTTGTTTTTAAGTTTTTGGCTAATAAAGATTTCAAGCCATTTGGTCAAATATATTTTCTGTGATTCTTCCATTATTTGAGGGTTTTTTTTTTTGTTTGTTTGTTTTTTGTTTTTTGAGACAGGGTCTCACTCTGTAGCCCAGGCTGGCCTTGGACTCACAGTAATTGTCCTGCCTCAGCCTCCCTAGTGCTGGGATTATAGATGTGCATCACCATGCCCAGTTTATGTGGTGCTGAAGAGTCAAACCTGGGTACTTAGCACTTGACTTAGCACTTGCTAGGCAAGTACTTTTTAAACTGCTGAGCCATTCCTCCAGCTCCTGAGTTTGTTTATTTTTTTATCTTTACCACTCAAATGACAGATTCAGGGAAAAGACCTTAAGAACCACTTACTAATCTAAAAATGTCCTAAATCAAAACCACTGCCTTCTGCCATTACCCCTACAGCTAAATATCTATACACATCATATACATCAAAAGATTTTATACTAATTCCCCATGTTAGGTATAATTATTATGTTTTGCAAGCCAATATACTATATTATTTGAGTTTGAACAGCTCACCCAATATAGAAATTAGGGAAATAGTCATTTTATCTGTTTGTTTGTTTATTTGTTTATTTATTTATTTATTTTGAGACAAGGCCTCACTTTGTAGTCCTGGCTGGTCTTGAACTCACTATGGAGCCCAGGCTGGCCTTGGGCTCATGGCAATCCTCCTGCCTCAGTCCCCCTGTGCTGGGATCACAGGTGTATGCCACCCTGTCCAGTTTATGTGGTGCTGGGGAATTGAACTAGGCCTTGTAATTGCTAGGCAAGTGCGCCAACTGTTGTGCTATTCTTCCAGCCCCTAGTGATTGTATCTTTATCTGAAGATAATTGTCAAGTATAGGAACAAAGGCCCATAACTTTTGCTATCCAGAGGTAACCAGTTTTAATAAATTTTTTCATTACTTATCATTCTCTCTGCATTTTTCTTTGTTTTCTCTGAATTTTCTATACAGATGATCATATATGTACTATTTTAAGTTGTACATTGTGTTAAACTTACAGTATGCAGACATCCATGCTAAGCACTTTCCTTTAGTGATTTCATAATGTTCTGTTGCATGGAAGTATTTTGTAGGTTGTGTGAGTGACACCTAATGATGGCATAGTGCATTTTCATATGATACCGGCAACCTGTCATTTTTGAGTGCTTTAACTTAGATGTGTGAGGGAGGGACAGAGGGAGAAGAGTAAAGACCACTTGGCTGAGACCTTCTTGACCTTGAACCAACCTCTTAGATCCTATTGGGAAGACTGAACTCTGTCAAGGCAGAGGGGCTGGAGGAATGGCTTAGCAGTTAAAACGCTTTTGCCTAGCAAGTGCTGAGTCAAGCACTAAGTACCCAAGTTCATTCCCCAGCACCACATAAAGCCACTTGTGGTGGTGTACATTTGTAATCCCAGCATTCGGGGGCAGGATTGCTGCGAGTCCAAGGCCAACCTGGGCTTCATAGTGAGTTCAGGACCAGCCTGGACTACAGAATGAGACCCTGTCTCAAAAAAAAAAAAAAAAAAAAAAAACAAACAAAAAACAGGGAGGAAGTTTTGTCTGAGGAATAAAATCCCCACTTATCGTATTGGGGTGCTGCTCCACCTGCTTGATGAGAACTGCCCCTGCCTTGCAAGGTGCCCATCAAAGGCTCAGTTTTTCCTGGCTGGAGAAAAAGCTCAGTGTCCTTATCTTGTTTGGACAGGTGAACTCCTTGGAGCTGTTTGCCATAATTTTCTCTTTCTTTCTTTTTTTAGACAGGGTCTCATTCTGTAGTCCAGGCTGATTCTGAACTACTCATTGTGTAACCTACACTGTCCTTGGAATCAGAGCTGGTTTCTTGCCTCAGCCTCCAGAGTGCTGGGATTCCGTGCGTGTGCCTCTACACCTGGTTTATCTGGCGCTGGGGCATTGAACTCAGGGCCTTGTCCTTACTAAGCAAGTGCTCTCTAATCTCTGTACTATTTGTCTGGCCCCTACCACAATTTTCAGTATTTTAAATTATATAATGAATTATTATATTAAATAACTATTATCATTAATATTATATTATATTATGAATTATTTAATTTTAGCTTTTATTTTATTATTAATATAATAGAATTCAAGAATTTGAACTGTTAAAGTTTGAACATTATAAATATTTGCTATAATTGCTTCCTATAAACTCATCAGTTTTTGTACCCAGTTTCTTACATTTTTTTCATTTCTCAACATGTAAAATAATGATGTCTTTGTTTTGTGATATATTTTTGTGATTATTAGGGAGTCTACACTTTTAATTTTTTTTTTTTTTTGAGACAAGGTCTTGCTCTGCAGTCCAGGCTGGCCTCAAACACATAGCAATCCTCCTGCCTCAGCCTCCCAAGAGCTGGGATTATAGGCATGCACTGCCATGTTCAGTTTATGTGGTGCTAAGGAATGGACCTTGCACTTGGTAGGCAAGCACTCTAACTTCTATGGTGTTCCTTCAGCCCCAGACTTTTTTTTTTGAGGCAGGGTCTTGTTCTGTAATTCAGGCTGGACCTGAGCTCACAGTGTAGCCCAGGCTGGCCTAGAATTTATGGCAATACTCCTGCTTCAGCTTCCCAGTGTTGGAATTACAGTCTTGAACTACCATGCCCAGCTGTTAGGTGGTGCTGGGGAATGGAACCAAGTTTGTGCTTGCTAGGCGGGCACTTTATTTATGAGACTGCATCTCGCTCTGTATCCCAGGCTGCTCCTGAGCTCACTCTGTGGCTCAGGCTAACTTGGGAATCACTGTAATCTGCTGGCCTCTCGAGTACTGGGATTACAGGCGTGGACCACCATGCCCAGTTTATGTGGTAATGGGAAATTGAACTCGGGATTTTGTGCTTGTTAGGCAAGCACTAACTGCTATGCCATTCCTCAACCCCGACGCAAGCACCTTTAACCCCAGAGCTGTGCCCTCACCCCCACCATGGGGTCTTAACTCTTCTTATTTACTGAGATAGAATCTTGCGCTATAGTCTAGGCAGGTCCTGAACTCACGAGTGCTGGGGTTACAGCTGTGCACCACCACACCCAGTTTATGTGGTGGTGGGGAATCAGTTCAGGGCCTGCACTTGCTAGGCCAGCGTGCTTAGCACTGTGCATTCGTCTACCCCTTTTGTCACCCAGGTTTGTTTGTTTGTTTGTTTGAGACAGGGTTTTGCTCTGTAGCCCAGGCTGGCCTTGGACTCAGCAATCATCCTACCTCAGCCTCCAGAGGGCTGGCATTACTGGTATGTGCCACCATGCCTGGCTTACATGGTGCTGGGGAATTAAACTCGGGGCCTTGTGTTTACAAGGCAAGTGCTTTAACTACTGTGTCATTCCTCCAGCCCCTGAACTCAGGTCTTTGTGCTGAGCTACACCCCTAAGCCCATTTTATTTTTTGAGACAGGGTCTTGCCTGGTTGCCAGGTGGCTTAGGTTAGGCTCGAACTGTGATCCTCCTACTTCAGCTTCCCAGAGTACTGGTATTTGCCACCACGCCCGGCTTATGTGGTGCTGGGGAATTGAAGTCGGGTATTTAGTGCTTGTTTTGACTCTTTAACCACTGAGCCTTTCCTCCAGCCCATGTCACCCAGTTTTTAAAAAGGAAGTAGGAAGAGTATATTATCTCTCTTTAATTTTTCTTGTTTTAGTTTTATATTTTACTTTTTGAGGCAGTGTCTTGCTCTTTAGTCTTGACCAGTCCTGAGATGTCTATGTAGCTCAGGCTGCCTTTGAAGTTACAGTGATCCTCCTGTGTCAGCCTCCAGAGTGCTGGGATTATAGCCATGTGCCACCAAGCCCAATTTTTTGTGGTGTTGGGGAATTGACCCAGGGCTTTCTGCTTGTTAAGCAAGTGCTTTAACTGCTAAGACATTTCCTCAGCCCCTTTTGTTTTTAATATGTAGGTAAATTAGATATTTTTAAAGCTTTGAAAAGAGTGGTCTTATTCTGGTGTTCTGAAACTGGGTTTGTTATTTATAAAGTCTGTTCAGTTATGCTTATTTTATGTAATTTTTAATGTTATTTTTATGTTTTATGTTTATTAAACGCTCCTACCTTATTCCTACTCCATGAGCCACGTATTATCTATTTTGCATTTCAGGTATCTTCTAACTTTTATTTTTTCAGTGAACGGTGGGAATTAATGGATTTAGATGTGTCTGGTGAGCCAAATTACTTTTTTCTACATTGAGTTACATGAGGCTGGAGGAATAGCTCAGTGGTTAAAGTGCTAAAACAAGACAGTTGTAAACTCCTTATTTTTAGCATTTTTCTAGCTGTAGATACCAAATCAGATTGGTGTGTGGTGAGGTTGGGAGGTGGGAAGAAGCTCTGCTCTCTGAGGTGGTGGCTGAGGTCATCATATTTGGAGATCTACGCTTATCTTAAGTCTGGCAGTCCCATTTTTCATCATGTCAACATCTAGTTCCAAATCCATCTCCGGTCAGGGATTATGCAGAGCTTCTGTCCGTCTGTCTGTCTGAGGCCAGTGATGGGTGGTGGAGGAATTTTGCCCATAATCTAGGGATATAAAAGGACAAGAGTTTGTATAAGAAGAATGAATATGCTGTCAAGAGAGACAGTGGCAAGAGTTGCAAGGCAGAAGCTGCGTGCCAGCAGTGTGAGGGATTGGGCTACCTAAGGAGTAAATGTGGGAAAAGGGTCTGAATTCACTTTTGGATTCTCATCTTACCGTATGTTTGTTTGTTCGTTTGAAACAGGACCCGGCTGGTCCTGAACTCACTATGGAGCCCAGGCTGGCCTTGGACTCACAGCAGACCTCCTACCTCAGCCTCTGGAGTACTGGGATTACAGGTGGCCGCCACCACGCCCAGCTTATGTGGTGCTGGGAAATTGAACTGAACAAGCTTGACTTAGCGCTTGCTAGGCAAGCACTTTAACCACTGAGCCATTCCTCCAACCCTTCATTTTACCTTTTTTGTACTGGGGATTGAACGCAGTCTTCACTCTGAGCTGCATCCCCATTCCCTCTCCTGCTTTTGTTGTTTGAGACAAGCTAATAAGTGGCCTGGTTGCCCATACTGGGCTTGGGATCCTCCTGCCTGCGCCTCCCAAAGTGCTTGCATACCACTGGGCCCGGGTTTGCTGTTTAAGACGTTCCTATGATTAGGGATGTTTGCCGGAGTTGTAAAAAGTGTCAGAGTCCTTTGCTTATAGGCTAAGACCCACTTGCTTGCTCTGATAAGGGTTGGTATGATTTAGCCGGTGCTAAAGGCAGGGCTCTTAAGAGATGTAGCTGCCTGTGCAGAGTGAGGAAAGCGAGAGATAGCTTCCAGTAAAGAGGAACAAGGGGCTACTGCTCACCACCTTGGAGGGACATGTTTGTTGGAGGAGATGACCATTGCCTGTGGCTTTTATGTCATTTTGCTCTAGCCAGCACTGATGGACTATTTTACAATATTTATTGTGTTTGCAGGCAGAGGATTTTAAACTCTTAGTTGCCACATCTTTTTTTTTTTTTTTTTTGTGATGTTAGGATTGAACCGAGAACCTTTGCCTTGAAGCAACATTCCCAGCCCTATTGTACTTTTTTATTTTGAGACAGGATCTTGCTGAAAAATCACCCCCAGAAAGAACTTTTTGCATTCACCATTTTATAATATAATCTGATAAGCGTTAGAGCACTCATCAGATTGTACTGTAATTGTCTGTATATGCCTGTGTCTCCCATGCAGGAGGCAGGAGGATTGCCATGAGTCCAAGGTTAGCCTGGCCTATATAATGAGTTTAGTACCAGCCTGGGCTACAGAGTAAGACCCTGGCCCAAAATAAAACAAAAAAAAGAAAGTCAACCTAGGGTACACAGTGAGTTCAGAACCAGCCTGGACTACAGAGCAAGACCCCGTGTCACCCAGTCAGTCAACCCATCAATCAGTAAATGGGAAAAAACTGAAAGCATTTCCTCTAAAAATCTGGAACAAGCCAAGGATGTCTATTCTTACCACTCTGTTAGCCAGAACAATCAGGCAAGAGAATGGAATAAACATTAATGTTCATAGGAAAAGAAGTCAAACTTTTTTTTTTTTTTTTTGGAGACAGGATTTTGCTCTGCAGTCCAGGCTGGTCCTGAATTCACTATGGAGCCCAGGCTGGCGTTGTTCTCACTGCAATCCTCCTGTCTCAGCCTCCTGAGTGTTAAGATTACAGTCGTGTGTGACCACACACAGCTTGTGTAGAACTGGAGAATTGGACTTGGGTACTTAGTGCCTGGTAGGCAAGCGCTTTATAACTGTTGAGCTATTCCTCTAACTCCCAATAATGGATTTTTAAATTTTCATGTCTTTGTATATTCTCTGTAGTTTCTTTTGCTGTTGAATTTTAGTTTCATTCCAGTATGATCTTATTGACTTAAACATGTTTCCTGGCCAAGGATATGGTCTATTTTGGAAAAAGCCCCAGGTAGTACTGAGAAAAAAAGGCTTATTCTTTTGATGTTGGATAGAACATTCTGTAGATACCTGTTAAGTTTGTTTGTTCCTTGGTGTGAATTGGCTCTGATGCATCTTTGTTGATTCTTTTTTTATTTATTTTGAGACAAGATCTCACTCTGTAGTCTAGGCTGCTCCGGAACTCACTATTGGAGCCCAGGCTAGCCTCAAACTAATGGCAATTCTCCTGCCTCAGCCTCTGGGGTCCTGTGATTACAGGTGTGTACCACCACACCTGGCTAATATGGTACTGGGGAATGAAAACCAGAGCCTCTAGCTTACTAGCTAAGAAATTTAACCAGTGAGCAGTGCTCACAGCCCTCTTTGTTGATTTTTTTTGGCCTGGTCGAGCTATTTGTACAAGTGGAGAAATGAAAGCCCATTAATATGATTATGTTGGTATATTTGACCTTTCCTGCCAGTTGTTTCTGTTTTATGTAATGGGGTACACCTACATTGGTGGCGTATATGTTTATAATTGTAAGATCTCCTTGTCAAATTTTTCCTTTTACCAGTTTATAGTGTCCATCTTTGTCTCTTACCTGTTTTGGTTTGAAATCTAGTGTGTCTGAGAGTAGTATAGCTACTTCAGCTTATTTTTAGGTTCCAAGTGCATGGGATGTTTGCTTCCATCCTTTTCCCTTCAGTCTGTGTGCTTTTTTTTGTGAATGAAGTATTTCTGTTGCAGAAAACAAGTTGTTAGTTTTTAGGTTTTTTTT
The DNA here is from genome assembly GCA_004027205.1 of Ctenodactylus gundi. Classification (NCBI taxonomy): domain Eukaryota; kingdom Metazoa; phylum Chordata; class Mammalia; order Rodentia; family Ctenodactylidae; genus Ctenodactylus; species Ctenodactylus gundi. The sequence goes on along the minus strand of PVKB01005646.1, from coordinate 75,049 downwards.
TTTTTTTTTTTTTGAGACAGAGTTTTACTCTTTAGTCCAGGCTGGCCTTGAACTCACAGTAATGCTCTTGTCTCAGCCTCTCGGTGCCGCAGTTACTGGCATGGGTCACCACACCCAATTTATGTGTTGCTGGGGAATCAACCCAGGGCCTTAAGCTTGCTAGGGAAGCATTTTTTCCCCCACATTTTATTGATATGTATACGTACAGAATTCAAGGTTTACAATGAGGTCGGGCATTTTGTGCACATTCGTATCTTGTCAAGGTGACAAGGGCTTTCCCACTCTCCTTTTGTCCCTCCCCCTACCAACTACTCCCTCCCTCCTCCCCCACCCTACCCCCCTCTTTCGCTTTGTCTTTCGTCTTAAGTTCCATAGGTGTTGTGATCTGGGTCTCTCATATCAGAGAGACCATTCCATGTTTCACCTTCTGCTTCTGACTCACTTCACTAAGCATGATGTTCTCTGGTTTCTTCCATTTGCCTCCACGCTGTTGGACTTTATTGATGCAAGTATTCCATTGTGTATAAATACCACAGTTTGTGTATCCACTGGTCTGTTGATGGGTATTTTGTTGACTTCCATATTTTAGCTATTGTTAATTGTGCTGCTATAAACATGGGTATACATATATCTCTGCTATGTGTTGTTTTGGCCTCTTTTGGATATATTCTCAGAAGGGGTGTCACTGGATTGAAGGGGATATTTATTTCTAGTCTTTTGAGAGCTCTCCCTACTGCTTTCCAAAGGGGTTGTATGAATTTACATTCCCACCAGCAGTGCCGGAGGGTTCGTATGCCAGCACTGATTGCTCTTTGACTTGTTGATGTAGGCCATTCTCTCTGGGGTGAGATGGTATCTTAGTGTTGTTTTGATTTGCATTTCTCTTATGGCTGGAGATGTTGAACATCTTTTCATGTATCTGTTGGCCTTTTGCATTTCTTCCTGAGTGAACTGTCTCTTCATTTCATTTGCCCACTTTTCAATAGGATCCTTTATTTTGGTAGGCTTACTTTTCTTCAGCTCCCTGTATATTCTAGTTATAAGCTTCTTATCTGAGATGGTGGTGGTGAATATTTTTTCCCAGATTGTTGGATCTCTTTTTACAATGTTGATAGTTTCCTTTGTTGTGCAGAAGCTTTTTAGTTTGACAAGATCCCATTTGTTAATAATGGGGATAATATCTTTTGCTCTTGGTGTCTTGTCAAGAAAATCTTTGCCTACCCCTATGTCTTTTAGAAATTTGCCTACTTTGTCTTCCAGAACTAGGGAAGCATTTTAACTACTGAGCTATTCCTCCAGCCCAGGTTTTAGTTTTTGATCCACTGCCACAGTCTGTGTCTTCTGTTGACAACTTAAGACCATTAGCATTGAGAGTAATTATTGTAATTTATCACTGAATCCTGTCATCGTCTTGTTTTTCTGGTGTTGCGTCTTTTTTTGTTTCGTTTTGTTTCTTTGATAGGGGATCTCACTCTGCAGCCCAGGCTGGTCCTGAGCTCACTATGTAGCCAGGATGGCCTTGAACTCACCACAATCCTCCTGCCTCAGCCTCCTGAGTGCTGGGATTATGGCTGTATGCCACCACGCCCAGTTTATGTGGTGCTGGGGATTGAACTCAGTGCCTTGTACTTGCTGGCAAGTGCTTTAGCCGCTATGCTCCAGCCCTCTTATTTTCTCTTTTTGTTACACTCTCCCTTTAGCCCTTGCCTTTCTTGTAAGTTCTTTGGTTCATCTCTGTAAGATTCCTTCAAATATTTCCTGGGACACTAGTCTAGAGGTTGCAGATTTCTTTAGGATTTGTCATGAAAATTTTTTACTTCTTCATTTTTCAAGAATAATTTTGCTACATTCAGCAACCTGTGTTGACATTTGCTTTCTTTTAAAGCTGGAAAGATTTTGTTTCAGGCACTCCTCATCTGACCAGTTTCTGTGGAGAGATCTGAAGTTGTTTCAATAGGCTTGCCGTAGTAGATCAATGTCTGCTTTTCTCTTACTGCTTTTTTTTTTTTTTTTTTTTTTTTTTTTTTTTTTTTTTTTTTTTTTTTTTTTTTTTTTTTTTTTTTTTTTTTTTTTTTTTTTTTTTTTTTTTTTTTTTGAGCTAGCGTCTCGCTCTGTAGCCTAGGCTGCTGGTCCTGAACTCACTTTGAGCCCAGGATGGCCTTGGACTCATGGCAATCCTCCTGCCTCAGCCTGTTGAGTGCTTGGATTACAGGTGTGTACCTCCAAGTCTAGTTTTTGTGGTCCTGGGGAATTGAACCCAGGGCCTTGCGCTTGAAAAGCAAGTGCTTAACTGCTGTGCCATTCCTCCAGCCACTCTTACTGCTTTTAATAGTTTCTCTTTATGTTGAATTTCTGATATTTTAATTATGGTGTGTTGTAGGGTTCTTTTCTAGTCAAGATAATTGGTTTTGTATAAGCTTCCTGTATCTGAATATTAATTTCTTTGCCTAGATTTGGGAAATTCTCTGCAGCGGTTCCAGTGAATAAATTCTTTATACTTTTTGTGCTGTCTTCTCTGTCTCCCACACCCTTAATTCTGAGGTAGATCTCTTTGAGTCATCCAGAAGCTGTTGCATCCAGGTGCATTGCTCATTTATTTTGGATTCATCTCTGATTGCACCATTTTATTCATCCACATTGTCTTCAAAGTGTGAAATTCTGGGGGCTGGAGGAAAGGCTCAGTGGTTAAAGTGCTTGCCTAGCAAGCGCTAACTCAAGCTTGTTACCCGAGTTTAATTTCCCAGCATCACATAAGTTGGGTGTGGTGGCACACGCCTGTAATCCCAGTACTCCAGAGGCTGAGGCTGAGGCTGAGGCAGGCTGAGCCTGGGCTACACCAGTGAGTTCAGGACCAGCCTGAGCTACAGAGTGAGACTCTGTCTCAAAAAAAAAGTGTTGTCTTAAACTGCAAGGATATCCTTTTAAACATCACAATTAAATATGCCATGTTGTTAAAATGTCCACTTAACCCTAAACATGTTAAATTTATTCTTTGCAGACTTTCTTTAACTCACTTTTTTTTTCAAATAATTTTCTTAAATTATCTCCTCCTGAAAATAAATTGAGAACCTTGGTATCTGAGAAAAGACAGCTAAGAACAAGGCAAATGGGCCTGGTGGCACTGGCCTGTCTTCTCAGCACTCTGAAAGGCTGAGGCAGGTGGATTGCAAGTTCAGGCCCACCTAGGCTGCTTAGTAACTTAGTGAGACCCTGTCACACATAAAATTGAAAATTAGCGTATGTGGCGCTGGGGATTCGAACTCAGGGCCTTTTACTTGCTAGGCAAGCACTTTAATTGCTGAGCTGTTCCTCCAGCCCCTTTTCATGTGTTTGTTAGCCATTCACACTTCGATTCCTTTCAGTTGCTCATTTTTTTGTGTGGGCCTTTTATTTTGGAGGGTCTAATTTTTTTTTTTTTCAGTTCTTTGTCTATTCTAGATAATAGTCTTCTCTGAGGAATAGCTGACAGAAATATTTTTCCGCATTTTGTGGGCCTCAAACACATGACAATTCTCCTGCTTCAGCCTCTCAGTGCTGGGATTGCAGGTGTGCACCACCATGCCCAGCTTAACCGGTCTGTTTTTGTGCTGACACCATGTGGTTTTCTCACCATTGCATTGTAATATAATTTGATATCTATTGTGTGGTGCCTTCTGCTTTTGTTTTGTTGCATAGGATTGTTTTCTCTGTTCTGGGTTCTTGTTTCCATAGAAATTTTTGGCTCTTTTTTTCTATTTCTGTGTAAAGTGCTGGTGGTATCTTGATTGGGATTGCAGTACATCTGTATATCAGTTTTGGTATTATGGCCATTTTGATATTGTTGATTCTGCTTATCCAAGAACAGGGGATATATCTTTTTATTTTATAAAATTATCTTTGATTTATTTTTCAGAATAGTATAGTTTTCAGTATAGAGGGCCTTCACTTCCTGAGTTAGGTTGACTCCTAGGTATTTCATTTTCTTTGAGGTGGCTCTGAATGGGGTTGTTGTTCTGATCTCTTTCTCTGTATTTTCATTGTTGCTGTAGAGGACCGCTATTGATGTTTATGTATTGATTTTATATCCTGCAACTTTGCTAAATTTATTTGGAGGGTTTTTTTCCCCCAGAGGACATATTATTGGGAAAAATACAGAAGGCGAAAAAAGGAGGGTAAATCTGATAGTCAGAAGGGGGACCTGGCAGTGCAGTTGTTCCTTGTTTATTAGGTCTAAGAGTCTTCTAGTGGAGTTTTTGGGGTCCTCTATGTAAAGGATTGTGTTACCCACAGGCAAGGATAGTTTGACTTCTTCCTTTCCTATGCATATTCTCTTTATTCCGTTCTTTTGACTGATTGCTCTGACTAAGGTTTTGAGCACTGTGTTGAGTAGAATTGGTAAGAGTGGACAACCTTGTCTTATTTCTGATTTGAGGGGAAATGCTTTCAGTTTTTCCCCATGTAGGATGATGTTGGCTGTAGGATTTTCATATCAATCAGCTTTATGTCCTTCTATACCTATGTCATCAGAGTTTTTGATCAGGAAGAGATGGTGTATTTTGTCAAAGGCTTTTCTTCATCTATTGAGATGACCATGTGATTTTTCTACTTGTTTTTGTTAATGTGTATTACATTAATTTATGTATGTTGAACCATCCTTATGTCCCTTGGACCAAGCCAACTGTGTTGTAGTGTATGTTCTTTTCAGTAATTTGTTGGGGCTGGAGGAATGGCACAGCAGTTAAAGCACTTGCATTGAAAATGTGGGTTCCTGGGTTCGATTTTGAAATAAGGATTTTTTTTTTTTTAAACACAAAGTCTTGCTCTATAGCCCAGGCTGGTCTTGAACTTGCTATGGAGCCCAGGCTAGCCTTGGACTTGTGGCAGTGCTTCTGCCTCAGCTTCTTGAGTGCTGGGAATATAGATATGCATCACCATACCCAGTTTATGTGGTGCTGGGGAATTGAACCCAGGTCTGTATCATTCTTCCAGCACCAAGTAAGGATTTTCAACAAAATAAAAATCTATTCTGTAACCTGATTTTATGTAATTAATTAATTTATCTGTGGTACTGGGGATTGAGCCCCAGGTGTTTGCACTGAGCTACATCTCCTGCCTGTTTTTTATTTTTGACTTTGAGACAGGGTCTCACTAAGTTGCCCAAGTTGTGGTGGAACTTGGTGATCATCCTACCTCAGCTTTCTAGAATGCTAGGATTACATGTCTGTACGATTGGGCCTACCTCTGTAACTTGATTTTATGTCTTTAAATTCTATCACTTGGACTAGATGACTAGCACAATGGTTAAAGCACTTGCCTAATAGGTATAAGGCCCTGGGTTTGATTCCCCAGTATCACACAAGTTGGCCGTGGTGGCATATGCCTCTAATCCCAGCACTCTAGAGGCTGAGGCAGGAGGATTGCCATGAGTTTTAAGCCAGTTTGGGCTCCATAGTGAGTTCAAGACTATGAACTACAGAATGAGACCCTATCGCAAAGAAAGAAAAATTCTGTAACTTGAACTCTGATCAAATAATGTAGTGTCTCTTTATGTTTCCACCCCACCCCAAGCAGTATGGACACTTGTGCATTGTTAACAGTCGTTACTCAGAAATGTAGAACATTGGCAGTCAATCCTGACCTTTTCTGAAGAAATAATTGGTGGAGTTTGTTAAATTTCTGGTCTACTTTCAGTGTCTCTTCATCGGTTTGTTCCTAAAGCCTTATCTATTTTTATGGAAAAATCCCAGCACTGGATGATTATTTTTTCCTGCCCTTTCTCTTTAATTCTTTTTTTTTTTTTTTTTTGAGACAGGGTCTCATTCTGTTGCTCAGGCTGGTCCTGAACTCACTATGGAGCCCAAGCTGGCCTTGGACTCCCGGCAATCCTCCTGCCTCAGCCTCCCGAGTGCTGGGATTATAGGTGTGTGCCACCACATCTGTCTTATGTGGTGCTGGGGAATCGAACTCAGGTACTTAGCACTTGATTTAAAGCTTGCTACGCAAGCTCTTTAACCCCTGAGCCGTTCCTCCAGCCCTTTTTCCTGTCCTTAATATCATGCTTCATCAATAATGTTCCATTGCTTCTTTTCCTTCTTCCTGAGGTCTCTGGCTCCTTGTGGCTAGCTTTGATTCGAGCTCCTGTTTACTGACTTTTGCTGAGTGGGAAGGGGAGGAGGAGAAAAGGCGTCATAGGCCCTGCCCTTGTGGCCTGTTGAGGAGAAAGGGGCGGAAAGCAGGCTGCTCTGGTCTCCCACTAAACGTGCTCAGGCTAACTGGTCCTCATGTAATTTTTTTTTTTTTTTGAGACAGACTTGCTATATAGTCCATGCTGGTTCCGAATTCACTATATAGCCTAGTCTGGGCTCGAACACAGGACAATCCTCCTGCCTCAGCCTCCCGAGTTCTGGGATTAAAGGCGTTTGCCACGATGCTTAGCGTCATGTAATGTTTATAAAAGGGAAATCATATTTGTACACGAACATACAAGTTGCTGAAAGACTGTACCCCAGATGTGAGAGTTTCTAGGCTTCTAGGTGACTTTTAATTTTCTGTCCTTAATATCATTCTGAATTATTTTTCACAGTGTGCAATTTGTGACTAAAAGTTAGAAAAACATTGAAACTATTTTCACTATGCATTTTTTTTCTACCTGAACAGAAGTGGACTTAAATTCAGGTTGCAAAGGGGTTAGAAATTGAAATAATTTACTTTGGAGAATAGCTGGATGGAGGAAAGGGACTGGTAGAGTTAAGATAACTTTTCTTTTTTTGTGATTCCACGGATTGAACCCAGGTAGTGCCAGTGAGCTACATTCCCTCCCCCATTTCTTTTTTTGAGAGCAGATCTTCCTAAATTGTTATATTTTCCAGGGTGGGCTTGAACTTGACATTCTCCTCCCTAAACCGTATTATTTTCAGAGAAAGACATTAACTCCCGATTACCCCTTCATTTTTGGCTTAATGCAGGCATTTTGTGGATCAGGGTTTTGTTTACCATGTATTTCCTATTTAGGTCGTGTACACATTCCTTTTCCCACTTGTTCCTGTTGGCTTATTTTTTATTTATTTATTTATTTATTTATTTATTTATTTATTTATTTATTTATTTATCTATCTATCTGAGACAGGGTCTCTCTCTGTAGCCAACGCTGGTCCTGAACTCACTATGCAGCCCAGGCTGGCCTTGGACTCACTGCAATCCTCCTGTCTCAGCCTCCTAAGTGCTGGGATTACAGGCGTGCGCCACCACACCTGGGTTTATGTGGTGTTGGAAAATCAAACTCAGGGCCTTGTGCTTGCATGAGGAGCATTTTAACCTCTGTGCCTTTCATCCAGCTCCAGCCCTAAGGGCTTTAATAGGCTGCAGTAATTGCTAGTGGTAGCAGCCACTTGTTGATTCAACTCTTGCTTTAGTAAATGGCAGCTTTATTTGCTCCAGTAAAGGGTCAAACCCATCACAGCTTCTGTTTCCAATCTTGTACTTCAAGCTAGGCAGGAAGGAACGGTCTCTCCCCACCTATGGTGAGGTAGCCTCCTTCTGGGTCTCATGATTACTAGTAAATTAGAGAACAGATACATTATTGCTGCTGGTGGGAACTGGTGAATTAAAAAATGAGTCATGGCTGGCCCATTGTGGTGGTGCACAAGGGGAATCCTAGCACTTTGAGAGGCTGAGGCAGAAGGATAGTAAGTTCAAACCCAGCTTGGGCAATTGATTTGATGACTTAGTTGACACTGTCTCAAAATAAAAAAGGGTAGGAATTTATTTATTTCAATGTGAAAGTCCTGGGTTCAATTCCCAGTATTGTGAAAAAAATAAAGAAAGAAAAAGAAAACAAATACACCTTGAGATACTGCTGCTTGGGTTCTCCTGAGGCTTGAGTAGAGGACTGCCTGCATCTCCCAGAGTAACAGGAATCTTAGCAGCGTTAGCTTCTACTGACAAAATGTATAGGTTGGGCTTTGTATCACTCCTGAATTGCCAGATATCTAGGTTGCTGCTCATGCTAAGCAGCTAAGGACTGGGAAACTTAAAAGTACTAGTCTGCTTTCTTTGAAAGAAAGATCCTTGGGAGTCTTTGGCTTATTCATTGTGGTCTGATCTGTTCTCCTGGTGATTGAGTCTTGGAGGTAGGGGACTAGCCACTGGCTTTCCTAGCTCCTTGTGATCCTTTTGATAACCTAGGTAGCTAGGCGTTCTTTTACATTTATGATGAGTCCGGATTGGAATTGAGCTTATAAATGGCAAGGCTTGGTCCAGAGCTCAGAATTTTGTTAACTTAATCTCCCTATTATTGTAAACCAGATGGTGATATCTAGATGAAGCTTTCATTCATCTTTGAAGGCAGTTTTGTTCAGGAGTATATAATACAGGCTCATAAATTGCCAATCAAAGGTTACTGAGGGGTCAAGCTTGCCCCCTATATAAAGATACAGATACTGGTAGAAATTAAGAAGATCAGTGTTAGTGTTCACATCTAAGCATCCCAATGCTTTGGTATGATCACTTGGTACATCTGTATCCAAGTTAACCTCATTTAAAATGGAGGGAAGAATCCTTAATAAATAATAATTATAGGCCTGGTAGCAACAGCCTTTGCTACACACAGAGCATAATTGCAGTGCTAATGTGAATGCTCAGGAAAAATAGGAATCTGACGTCCATGGTGGGACTGAATACATGAGCAAGGGGATAAAATAATACCAAGCTAGATCTCAAACCTTGACTATTGACTGTTTCATCTTTTTTTGTCTTCTTTGTGTTTTTCCTTTTTTTTTTTTTTTTTGTTTCATTTTGGGGTATGTGTGTGTGCGGGTCTTTTGTTGTTTTTTTCATACCAGGGATGCAGGGATGAACCTACAGCCTTGTATGTGCCAGGCAAGCACTGTACCACTGAACTAAATCCTCAGGTCTACACGGTTCCATCGTAAAAGTTCGTTCTTGTCTCAATCCTATAGGTGACTCCAAATGCTATCAGAAATGATGCTGTTGGTGAGAGGTGTACTGAACCCTGACTGGTCCAGTAGAATTATTGGAGAATTGTGGAGGGGGAGGCTTCAACCAGTATCCTGCATGTGGTTGTCAAACCATTGTGAAATCTTGGTAAGTGGTCAGTAACTTTGGTAGGCTTGCCCATGGAATGGGAAAGGGCATGGAATGTATAGCTTTAATAAGCCCTAAATAGTTGCTTGATATTGTCTCATTTTGATCAGAAAACAGGTTAAAATATTCAGGCTGTACAACAGAATAAAGAGTCTAACTTCCTTTTCTCATTTTTTTTTTTTTTTGTGACTAGAAGGAATTAGAAGTTGCCTGAGATTATAGTTAGTTGTGGTAGAACACAGATTTGAATCCAAGTCATTATTGTGTCTTTTTTTCTTTCTTTCTTTCTTTCTTTTTTTTTTTTTGAGACAGGGTCTTGCTGTATACCCCAGGCTGGCCTTGAACTCACAGCAGTCCTCCTGTCTCAGCCTCCCAGTGCTGGGATTACAGGTGTGTGCCACCATGCCCGGCTTATGTGATGCTGGGGAATCACAGAATTCACTTAGGGCTTACCTTAATCTGCTGAGCCGTTCCTCCAGCCCCATTATTGTGTTGTCTACCCATTGCTTCAACTGGATTCCATCCACATCCAAGGAGGCCATGTGAGGCACAAGTATTTTTATTTCAAACTAACAAAAGCTTTTTATATCATCTTTGGAGATTATACTTTCCCTGTAATGGAAATTTTCATTGTAAAAAATTTTAATTATATGTAAAATCAGTTGGGGTGCTTATTAAACATGCAGATCCCGGACAGCCAGAAACCTTGTCATTGGGCTTTAGAATTACAGTAAGATCTACCTGTTACATTGAGGCTTTCTGCTCAGTGAGTTCACCAGAGTGTTTCCCTGTGAATTACTGTTTCCAAGATGTTCTGCTGAGGCAGTTAGAAGCCTTAGTAAATTGTTAGTAGTTTCGGTGGGATTCCCTAGCTGGTAATAGAGAAGGGAAAGTGGTTACAATGTTACACTTCTAGCCTTCCTTCTACAGAGTTATTAAGTCCTTACTAAGGATCAAAGACTGCTCCAAGCATTCACAAAGTCCAGCTTTCTGGAACTGTTGTTCTTGTGACAAAGGAATAAATAACCAGTAAATGTATAATGTGGGCTGCAGATATAGTTTAAAAGTAGAGCACTTCCCTAGCGTGTATGAGGTCTTGGGCTTAATTCCCAATCTGTAAAAGAAAAGGGGCAGGGAGTTAAGCCAATGTTTAATATACCCTAAGTGTTAGACTGGATTTTTTTTTTTTGTTTTGTTTTACCTTCTGATGTGAAAATTGCATCAAAGTTAAGCTAAGGCACATCTTGTGTTTTCCCTCCTTCCTATTCTCCTTTTTGATACCTGATATTACTCTCAATGCAAAGGAGGCTGATTCAGCTGAATGCAGTGAAAGGTCATAGATGATACAAGCAATATTTTTTGTAATTCCTCATTGGGCTGGATTGTGAAGGACATCTTTGAAAAATGTTTTAAAGTCCACCAGATCTTCAGTGTGAGTGACAGCACAGCAGAAGACTGAGGGGGGAATCCTCTCAGTGTATAAGGTAACAGTGAATAAGGTAAGCAGTGGAGGAAGGGTGACTTTGCACTGACTCTTGTCCTGGAAGCTTTTAGAAGTACAGTCTTCAGGGGCTGGGCCGTAGCTGGGTTTGATTGCCCAGTATCACATAAGTCAGGTGTGGTGGCAGATATCTGCACGCCTGTAATCCCAGCACTTGAGAGGCTAAGGCGGGAATATTGCTGTGGGCTACATAGTGCATTCAGTACCAGCCTAGACTACATAGCTGGATCCCATGTCAGAGAGGGAGAGAGAGAGAAATTTAGGTTCCAGAGTAAAAGTAACAGGCCAAGACTTTGAAAGCCTATAATAAAATCTGCATCTACAATAAATAGATACTTACCACTGTTGAGGGTCAGGACTGAAATGGTTCCTGAGTAAATTAGGTGGCATAAGCCCCTGCTTGTGGTGTCAATGTGCT